>BMAV01016964.1:101890-118210 GCA_019973955.1 Trichonephila inaurata madagascariensis | reverse complement strand
AAATTTTCAATCATTAATAAAATACTTTCGACTGATCCAATGAAGTTCAAATAAATTATTTTAAACTTATAGTGGATGACACTTGATGTTAAAACAGATTTTTGAAATATTATTTAATTTAATTTAAAATAATTACCGGTTTTCTACGCCAACTTTGATTTGTGTCTATTGTTGTAACAATGTTAAGGCTGTTTGCGGTAAAAGGACGAGAGCTTGAACCAAACGCGAAACACTTTTTCAGACTGAAAAAATGCCTCAATTTCCATGGAAATTTGCAACGTTATAACCCATACCTCTGTTAACAATTGAGTGTTTTTAAAAATTTCAAAATATTCCGTGAATATTTTCTTTTTAGTTTTAATACGTGAAGGCGTAGCCCATTTAACATTAAGATATAAAAGAAAACACACGAAACACATTTTATACCAGAAAAAATGAATCAACTCGGTTAAAAATGGGAAGTATGATAAAAAGTACTGCTCTCTAAAGGATAGTGAAGCCAGAATATCATATTGATTTTTCATTTCTTTTTTATACCTGAAAAAATGTTCCAAATTCGGGTCCTAATCTTTAACATTGATCGAAAACAGCCTTAAAACAAAAACAAAAGCTGGCGTCGAAAACCTGTTTTTCAGCCAAACCAGGTGTGCATTGTTACAACAATGCAGACAAATCATGCTCTTTTTTCAATTCCTACAATTAGTTCACTCTCTTCCTGTATATATATATTTGTATCTATATTATCTTATTCAAATTTTCAAACGTTAATATAAAATACTTTCTATTCATCCATTCAAAGTAGGAATTGACTTATTTATTATTTTTTTTTATACTACTTGTTTTTATAAAAATAAGGATTATTAAAAACAGTACTTTGCAGCAGGGGCGTAGCTACCGCCGTATCAATGATACGGGGGGCCCCAACATGTGTAACTACAGTCCAACTAACAGGGTTCTCATATCTAAAAAGGACCCCTGGAGGAATTTTGATGCAGTGCCTTCTCAGAACTAGTTACGCCAGTGCTTAGCAGCTTAAGAAATGCTTCTTAATATGCTTTTGCTTCTAAATGTGTCCAAGATTAGTTCTATTACGACTGTTTTGTAAAATACTTAACACGGAGCCAATTTTTTTCTTGCCTTAAATATTTTATCATTACATTAATTATTAACTCTTAACACTTCTTTCATTCGTACTACCGACCTATTAAAGACAAGTGCAGTTTTTTTGCCTCTTTTTTCAATTTTTTTTTATCCAGTTCATTTACAATTCTTCCGACAAAGTGCTATTTTTTTTTCTTTTCAAATGATGAAACAGTTTTATTTTCTTTTTTGAGAAACACATTAATATTTTCAGTATTAAAAAACATATCATTAGAAAGTCATTAATTACTTGAACTTTAAAAAACTCCATTACGAACGTGGTTGGGAAAAAAAATATCTTAATCTCAGTTTGATTAAGATGAAAGAAAAAACGATTTGATCTACTTTAGATACGCATTAATCTTTTAGCCAGCTGAGTGGTAAAAAGCGAACGTGTGAAGGGAAAAAAAAGATCCTTGTTATCCTGAAAATAGAAAAAAAAAGTATGAAAAAACTACAAATGTAAAAAACAATTTTAATGGTACTTTAGAAGAAAAATATCGTGAATATTAAAAGGAAATAGATTTTTTTTAAGTAGTTAAAAATTAAAATAATTTTGAATAATTTCTAGAAAAAAAAATGAAACCAAAAATTTCAAACACATTTAACATTTCTAAAGCAAAATAAATAAAGACCAAACAAGAATAAAAAAATTAAGCTGCTTATAACGAGTACTGATCAAAATATAAAATTTTCTTGCATTTTCAAGTGGTTTTTTTCCTTGGAGCAAAAAGATTCATTATGAAAAAAATTAAATTTTCCTGTTATAAAAAATGCTAGACGGAAATATTTCGACTAGATTGAAATAAATGTGGGGATTTTTTTTTAAATACTAAACTATTGTATGAAACATCTTTGCTAAATAGCTCTTTAAATTGTCTGAATCAAGTTGTTATTATTTACGCAGCACGTTTTCCTATGACAGTAGCGTTAGAAAATAAAACGAAAATTATTTATAAAACAAAATGTACAGAAACACATTTACAACAATATAAAACTTTATGAAGTTTTAAGGTACAGCAAGTAAAGTACAGCGAAGAGCTCATTTTAGCGTGGTATGGAATTTCGGGGATGGATTACCTTTTCGTCTGGGTCTCAAGAACAAATGATCCATTCGAATATAAGATTAAACTTATGTTGCTTTAGACAGCAATGTTGACAAACAGTCAAGTAATCACTTTGCTACGTCACCAATTCACCTTGATAAACGGAATTTATCCATTGATTGTTTATCAACGCTTTACTTTGAAGCTACAAAAAGGCTAACGATGAAGGACCTCACAAATTTGAGCCATGGTCCAGGGTAGATAAAGATCAACAATTGAGCTGGCACTCTGTGCTTTCCAAAATTCAACACCACGCTGTTGTGAGGACCACCCTTTGATTTAACGTTTTCCATTATCTCTGTGGTGGTGATCATCTTGGTATAGTTGTTAAGTTACTCAGTTATGGAACAGAAGGTACTATGTTCTAACATTCAATGATGACCCTGGCCATGCAAGGAGAACCGCAGCAGTCGGGGCGGCACCCATCCACCGCAAAGGCAACCAAGCCGTCACACACGAATGACGCAACCCACAAAGCCGTCGCACTCAAAGTCACGCAACTGCTCACACGCTCACCTCGAATATGGTATCGTTCGTTCACCTATTCTCCGAATCACTGGTTACGGGGTAGTGTGGCGGTGTGATATCGATATAAACCAGTAAAAGCCTCCACGCGACGATGATCGTTTTAACGTGCAGGCTAAGATACTCATTTTCAGATCGGAAGGTGCTCAGATCGAATCTTTCCTTCATTTCTATACTAAAGGTCTTTAATGGTACAAGGATTCGAACCCATGACCCAATAAAAAGAGCGCCTGCCAGGAGTTCCAGCACTATAAAAGTGTATTTTTAGGGTTTTTTTTATATAAACTATATAATTTATATATATTCTTTTATTTTTATTTTTTTTTTTTTCCTTTCAAATTTAAAACCTAAAAAATAATTTTTTTTTTAAATGCAATAACCGAGATTTTTACATCACGTTGTAATTTTAATATTTCTCTTCGGAAAGCGCAGTTACTTAACCTTCGAGCCATCTCTCAATTTTAGGTGCCATTTTTAAAATAAATCTTTTATTTTACATTCCATTCAAAGAAAAACCTTAGCAGACGATTATTCTGAAGTTACCAAACCTTTTTCTCGGCATTTTGAAAACTTCTGCATGTATACAATAAGAAATTAAATGTTTTTTTAAAATACTTCCATATGTACTTTAAATATTTATTTTTTTTGGAAGTATTTTCTCATAAATTTCGTAAATAACTGACATATTTTCTTAGTGCGACTTTTTTTATGAGGTATGTGTTCGCCGCATTAAAAAAATTTTTTTTTCTGTGGAATGCCGACCAAATTGTTTGTTAGGAGCAAGTATTTATCAAATTTTTGAATATTTTTTTTTTGTGCGACCCCTATCTACTGCACAAAAACAGGTTTTACTGTATTTCTGTAAAAAAAAGTTCAATTAAATACTGGCATGAGCAACAACCTATTACTATACTAGACGTTCATCCTCCGTAGAACTCCTAACATGCTGGATCTTAATCCAGGAGCACATTTAGGCTTACATAGAAAGGTGGTTTAAAGATCAAACGCCTCAATATCGGAATGTCTCGACTTTACGTGACCGCTCTTTATATATTTGGTTTAACCTATTTCCAGGCATCTACCAAGAACTTGTTGCATCCATGCTAAGGCGAGTTGCATCTTTTTTGTGCAGACCAAATGGGTGCAACGCCTTATTTTGTAAGTGTTCAGAATGTTTTGGCCCTTCGATATATATTTCAGTACTAAAGAAAAAATTAAACAAGTCTTTTCTTCCTAATGAGGAAAAATATATATCGTCGGCCTAATTATCCTTCTGGGATGCTAGTTTGATATAGGAGTGTTACGCGCTATGTTGTTTTTGTTTGACAAGATGAATGATAACATTACAATATGGTTTATTACCTTAATATTTTTACCGTGGGGTAAAATATGGTTGCCATGAGGATAACGCATATTAAATTTCATTTTTATTGGGTCTTTTCCGCGTTAACCCTATTAATTTCAGACGATTTTAATTCGATTTCTTTAAAAATTTAACCATTTCTATCGCATTTGTTCTTCAAGCTACTGTTTCAGTTTTCTATTGTATTTTGTGCTATTTTCGAGTATGGATATTTCTAATATCATTGGTGAGTACCAGGATATTTTTTTAAAAAGAATGAGTGCTGTGGTTTTAATTATTGCTATAAATTGCAAACATTTCCACTTTAATTTATTTTTAATGATGTTTTTTTAACGTTCCTTGTTCGATGAAATTCACTGAAGGAACTGGAATACTGCAAGTTATCACCATTTATTAATTGATATTCATGATTAATTTTAATACATATTATGTAACTACTTTGTTTATAATATATATTAAATAATTATTACATACATAGTAACTGTTTTTTATATTACTTACTTATAATAATAACTTTTTTTTTTATTTTACCATTTTATGAGCAGATATTGGTTATTTTTAAGTTATTTGTATATTTTTCATTTGAAATATATTTCAAAACAGTTCTTTACAATTATTTTCCTGACAATATTTGTTACCGCTAGGCCGCCATCTTGGATTCCATGCCACTCGACAACAACCGCTTCTTTTCGCGTAGTACTCCTATATCAAATTAGTTCCTTTGTGGAGTTACGCATTCTGAAAAAAACGACGATGATATATAGATCTTAAAACGTCACATTAAAAATATGGACCCAATCTTATTACAGCCTTACTTTAAGAGCATATTTTGTGACGGGCTCACGCGTCTTTTCTTTAACATGACCTCTGGATTCTTTGGGGACCAAGATTAATGGAAACTCTTTTCCAACCAAAAACCAAGAAGCGAAACGTGAAGCTGAAATACAAATGAGATAGCTTTTAAATAACAGAAGTTTCAGTAAGTCGATGGCAATTTGGGGAATGCTATGTGAGGGATTGATACAAGAGTGAATTGACAGCCAGTTGAAGTTACCCTAAAGATTAAGCCATTAGGTCAAGGAGCATAACATTGCACGCACGCCCAGACGCCTCTTCATAAGATTGAAGCTAAGATTGGATTAAGGTAGGATTGACTATTTGATATTAGGGCTTGTAATATTATTAGAAGTGAGATTAGGTGGGTTAAATATTGATAGTGGTCCAAGTTACGCGATTCGGTATAACTATTACTGTGTGTTTGTTCGTCATAGATTCTCTCTTAACTATAATCATCTAAATTGTTATACACTTAATTTACATTCTTAATAAAGTCATATTAAGAATTTAAAAATGTCTATTCCCTTTGTAAACCATACACCTCTAGCTCACGCGGATACTCAAAGAAACGGTCACCTTAGGGGGTGGTTTCACAATTTCTTTAACCAGGTTTTGCAACTTGGTCATGATTGATAAGTTTTCATTGTTGTACACTATATAATTTTCAATTATGTAAAATGTACAGCTTTTTTTATTGTAGTTAGTGGCAATGAAAAGAAAGTCAGAGAAAAAAGAAAGAAAAAACGTGCTTCTACGCATAAATATCTTTATTTGCAATTCATTTTTGGAGGTGGGCATTTAATGGATGCTACAACATTTTCAATGTCAAACAACTGTGTCCAGTTAACACGATCTATCACAAACATAGGATAACACACACAAGTGATCGACCCCCCACCGTTGGTGTGGTGAGTCAGTTTGGCTGTGCTCGATGCATCATCCGGTACGTAGAAGTCAGCAACATTTTCAAAAATATTTCATAGCGTGTCTTTTTTTCTTCTGGTAGGATGATATCGTTTATTTCATTTTTTTTTTACACAAGTTCACAGTTGGGTTCCTTCACTAAGTTTGAAGTTCCGAGGAGCTTGGGTTATATATAAAATGTCTATTCAGTGTTTGGAATCACTAAAATACTATTTCTGCTATAAATCAGTTCTTTTCAATTCTCAGTAAAGGTGCACATTGTCTTTGGGTTGTGATGGTTATGATGAAGCTCAATAAATATCTCATCATAAAAAATACTTACTCTTCTAAAATTTCGGTGCTCGCTTTCTTTAGACAAATATAATTTACTTTCTAGAATTTTTTAAATTCTTAACAACAGTGGTTTGTTTTTTTTTTTTTTTTTTGAGAGAGAGAGGGGAATTTTAGTTCAGAGTCTCTTTTTAAGTTTTGAAATGAAAATGGAATTTTTCGAGATCGAAGAAAACAAAACTCTGATGCAGTGCTTTCATATTTGAGATTGTTAGCAAACAAAAAAGCTCTACATTGGAATTTTTCCGAAAGCTATATATATATTTTTTTAAAAAAAAATCAGTTTTGGAGTACTATATATATTTTCCTTCGAGTAAATATACGAATAAATCCATATAAAACGAATCTCATATCGTAAGCTGATTTGTTAGCAATGTTAGAATAATTTTATGGAGTACGAATTAAATATAATTTTTATAAATATGTTTCGAAAGCTCAGTTGCTTCACTAAAACTAGCTTTGATGTTTTGAGAAATTAATAAAGCATGATGATAAAATTATTTTTTTTCTCTAGCAAAAAAATATGTATATATTTTTACGTAAGAAGTTCATTATATTTTAATTTCGTCTTTTCTTAAATAAATTTGCTTATCACACGAGTTTATTGTTCATTTATAAATATATATATATATATATTTATAAATGAGTATAAACTGCAAATTTGTGAATATACTTTCAAGATATTATAATCCTTTTTTGAACGTTCTTATTTAATTGTTAATCATTTGTTTGAGAAAAAGTGAATGTGTGTGTTTTTCTAAATAATACAAACACGTGTCGGTGATATTTGTGATAATCTATAGTTTTTTCAGTAATAGTGCTGTGTAATTAAGAGATAGGGAATTTTTTTTGCAAGTGGATCTACTGAAATATGATTCTACTTGCAGAATTTCTATTAATTAGTATTTGTCGACGATATAAATATTTTTTTACTGTTGCAATTTTTCTTCTAATGTTAAGAACAAACACGGAAAAATTCAATCTTTGCTTATAAACAGAACCAAAATTTCTTTGTGTGTGGAAGTATAAAAAAATTTCATTGTTTGGAAAAATATTTTTAAAAAAAGTACTAAGAACAGATTAAACGTAACTTCATAAGTCTATATGTGTCTTATAAATGTTTCCTTATACGCTTTCAAAAAATCATTCAAATCATCGCAGATTAGTTGAATATAACCCTATTTACGCCTTTTATTTAGCACTTGTATAAATATATTAAATTATAGGTATTCTGATATTGAAAAGTATGCTATGGTTTAGAAACCAGTTTGGTATTCAAATATTACAATTAGCCTAATATAAGGCAAAATTATGATGATATTTCTTAATTCTATTTATTTGATTACAAGCAAACACAATATTTTAAACCGATTGAACTCTCTACGTCATGCCTGGCAATCGACTTACTAAGGTTGCAAAAGAAGATAAGCAATACCTCATATAATATTTTACTGCCTGACCATCATAAATATTGATTGTTTAGTTTGTCAAAAAGGTCACGAACAATAAATAGTTAACTCTTTTGTGATATTTCAAATATTTCTTGACATTTTAAGCAATTTAATATAGTTGAAAAAGAAAAAAAAACATTTAAAACCATCCATTATCATTTCGAATCATTTATCCGGTTATTTTTGAAACAGAAATTAACTTCGAATAAAGGAAAATGAGTTCTTTGTTTTTTTTCGAAGTATTGTGATCCAAGCGAGGCAGCTACTGATAAATAAACAAGGTGTTTCTCGGCGAAGGCGAAACAGAGAAGAAAAGCGTGTTGTTCTCACAAAACAAAACAAATCACACAAGTTGTGGAGAGTGTCTTTCTCGTTATAAATATTTTTGTTTTCTTTTTTAAGTGGAGCTAGAGTGTGTGATGTTCGAGGGAGTGAGACCCTCTCTGTAGTTGGAGCCTTCGAAGAGTGAGTGCTAGAGAGGCACGACACAAGCTACGATTCCATCGATCCACGTGGACGGTGAGTCTCCTGAAAAAAGAAAAAAAAAAGAAATAAGCAGCTGAACTCCACTCTTTCTAAGGAAGAAAAATAGTTTCAATATTAAGCAACCCTAGTTTCAACGCATCAGTTACAATAGACTCTCAATGAGCTAAATTCATGGTACCACATAGTCAAATGATATTCTCAATCATGTGTTCCTAGCTAATCAATTTTCCAAATTCATTTGACGTCATAGTCACATGATAAATGCAATCATGTGTTTCCAGCCAATCAGTTCAAGCGCTTCGCTGCTGCCAACTTTTGAAATTCACAGAAACTTTCTTTTGAAAAATACATATTTGTCAACAGTAATAACCCGCATAAGTATGTAAAATATCCTTTTTTTAAAGTAGATATATAAAATAACAATATTTGATATTTTAGAACACCCATTTTTCATAATATAAGTTTGAAATTTTACCTAAATTTTACAAGCAAATCAACAAGAACAAATCTATAGTCAGTTTTGAATTCAATGGAGTCTACATGATTGTCTTTATCAGGTAACCATCATGAATTTAGCCCATTCAGAAGATATATATATATCAATGCTTCATTTCAAATTTATATTTATTTATATATATTTTTTCTTTTCAGTGTTACCAATGTTTGAGAAATAATAAGAAACAATATAAAATTAAAACAATTATATACATAGAAGAAAGCTTTAAAAATTAATTCTCACACATTCATTTTCAATGCAAAAAACAATATCAAATTCTGGAATGTAAAAATTGCTTCTAAAAAGTTTAGAGTGAGATGTAATTAGATAACGCTTTTTCGTTCAGTCAGGACGTGATTGGAAAAAAAAGTTCATGCACCAAGGTGTTTCTCATCAAAATGTAAAACTTTTTGGTGTGGGTTATAATAAAACGTGCGGGTTATAATAAAGTTTTAGCCTCTGTGTTGTCCGAAGGTCTGTTAATGGACTAGCCCATCTCGAGCGCGGCTTTCGCTCTTCGTGGCCCAATTTCATTAAGGTGAGCGAAAATAACTTTCTAGGCGAGGATGAGGCAGTCACTTAATAGGGGCAATCGGGCGTGCACTTGGCTGAATAACGCCAAATTGGCCGTGTTATTAAACATACGCCAGATGTCATTTTAATTAAGTTACCTTAACTTGCAGCGCATTCATTGTGCCCCGAACACCCGAGTCCTTTTTGGATTTTAGACTTCGGATATTAAATTAACAGCATCCCGACCTTTTCTGGTAAAGATAGAACTCGCTCATAAAATTGCTCTTTGCGAGGAATCAAGCTGCATCCAGAGCAAGATGTTTCTTCCTCAAAAAAAAAGCAGGACTTATTCTTGTGTTGTATTTATTAATACTTCGTAATTGGAAAATTCTATCAATGACAATGTTTCTCGAGTGTAATTATAACGGCAGCCAACCACTTGGCTACAGGGACAGACAATGTGTCGCATCGTTTCTTCGTGATTTTGTAAAGAAGCATCCTGTTGAACAACACTAACTTTCGGTTATGTTCTTCCGCTGAGCTTTATTCTACGAAGTAGATTGTAAGGAAACTTATTTCAGCGGGTGGGGATATGTCTTTTGTTTCGTGGGAACTGCTGTGTATCGGATAAATTATGTGACTCTTAGTAAAGTTTCCGGCTATATTTCTTTTTATAGATAGAAACTGAATTTCTTTTTGCATAATTTATGGTTTAGCGTTTGATATAGCCCAATAAAGAGAGTTAAAAAGGAAGGTTGCTTACAATTTTATGTAGGAGGGCATTTTCGGCAAAATTGTTTGTTTTTAGATTAGCTGCTATAATTTTTCCGCAGCAACTATTTTCATGTTATATCAAGGTATTTCTGTTTAATTGTGATTATGATTTAATCATTAAGTTTCATCTATATTGGGGAAAAATTTTTAGAAGATCATAAATTATTTTTGTAATGTTATAGATTTTTGATTGCTCTGCTTTTTAAAAAGTTGTGAAAAAAAAGTCTTCGAATGTATGAACTGACGTTTTAAAACATAACTTCAACGAAACCTTGCGATTTAAATGATTATTCAATATATATATATCATGTATCAGATTACTTCATAAGATTATCAAGATTACTTTTAATGATCTATATCAGCGGTCACCAATCGATGGTCCAACGAACTTTTTGATGGTCTGTAGATAATTTGAGACATTATTTAAAATTTTATGAGTATTCATTTCCCAAAACGAAGATTTGCAATGCATATGAAATATGACGCATACTTTAAAAAAATTAGCTATTGCTTTCACCTATATTCCATTTGTGTGTTTAGTGACTTTTTAGCTATTTTTGAAAGTATGCTTTGTGACATTTGAAAGGGAGAATTGCCAACCAGGGTAAACTGGCGACAGAATATTTCATTTTGTTGATATGCTTCGCTTTGCCGGTTTGTTCCTGCTTTTCGTGAAGTTCTTTTTCAATTATATGGAAATGCAAATAAAGAAGTAAATAAGTGACAATAGAGTTATAATGGTCTTGCATATAATGATCCATCATTTTAGGGATCCGCCAAATATAAAATTATACATTTAGCGGTCTTTGAAGTTTCAAAATTGGGTAACCGCTGAAGATCTAGCCTTCAAATAAAAGCAAGTGGCCGCGATAGACGAGTGGTCAAGGTATCGGATCGTGCCTTTCCTTGCCACGAGTTCGAGCCCACTACCACTAAAGATCCGCCGTGTAGGGCAGCGATGCACGTTAAATCTGTCAAGAGCTGAAACGTCCTCCCGTAAGTGTGGTGTGGTAGTTAAGAGAGAGGGGTGTCAACTCAGGTGTCGTCCGCGTCACTTGACCATAGTTCAAAATTACGTGGTCCATCGCCAAAAGCTCTCGTGTAGCTGAACAGTGCGATGTTAATATTCACTCAAATAAAAGCGAAGACATACAACTTAATTTTACCAATACTTTCTTGCTTTCTAAAATGTAAATTTTAAAATATTTTTACTATTAACATTTAAAAATCACTACAAAATCATGTGCAAGATCATATTTAAAATCGCAAGCCATGGAAAAATATATATACCGTAAAATCCGGCGAATAACGCGCACTTTTAACACAAAATTTTAGAACGAAACTTACGTGTACGCTTTATACGCCGGGTATAAAAACGATAGATTTACAAATAAAACAGAAATGAGCATAAAGAAAACTAGACTTATATAATACATCGAAATACTGTTTATTTTAATGAATTGACATACCTGATGAAATTCAAAAGAATTATAATTCTAAAAGAACACTACTTTTTTTTTCAAAAACCTGGGATAATACCTAGAATAAATGGTTTCCAAACAAAGAACGTTGCATACTTATCTATTAGGTTTCTTAGTAAAAAAATAGGGTGCGCGTTATACGGCGAATATAATAATTACGGCGTAATTAAAATAATTCAGAAACTGGTGACGGATTAACTTTGAGAGAAGGAAAAACTATCCATTTTCAAGAAAATTAATTTGAAATGAAAATACACAATTATTTCAGAAATAAGAATGAGAAAGAGTTTAGCTATCCACAACACACACACACACTTCTTCTTAGTACTTTCCAAAATGTCCATTTCTAGAATGACTAGCAACAGAAATGCGCGCGTGGTAGTTTCTTAAAGTTTTTTTGTAAGCATTATTATATTTTGGGGGCACTTGAAAACGGACACGATTTCAAGAATCACGCGTTTTCTTATTACTTTCCCCACTGCATTAGCATGAATGACCCCTCTTACAGAGTGGCAAATGCTAAAGTCACGTCCTGTTGGTGCTTTGGTAAAATGGCCACTGACGAGATAAAACACGCTCTCGGAAGAGCACTACGACCAGAAGAACAGAGCTACATCTCAACTCCTATTGGTGCTTGTCAACTGCTGAAATCGTTCCTCCTCAGGGCATGAGGCAGTTACTGCTGTTTTTAAGTGCGCCGAGAGATTTCTGCTGATTTTTCCTCTTTTGTCATCAAAAAAATACAACTCTTTCCCTCTCAGCTGCAGTCCATTTACGTCAAAGTGCAGAAAGCTGCTTTTCAAACTTTTCTCTTTCTTTCTTTCTCTCTCTTTTTTTTTTGTTTTGTTTCTCATTTTCTTTCTGCCACTGTTCTCGCGTTTTTGTCAGCTTTTTACATTCTAATGGAAAGGGTTTTTTCCTCCATCTCTTGATAAAGAAACATCAAAAGACGCAAATGATAAGCGAAATGGGAGGGTTTTTAAGAATTTACATAATTTCACAAAAGCAGCCTTTTCAGCCTAATTTCTTAGCATTCCCTCGTGTTCCGAAGCAAAATGCAGCGTTTGCTTTGTGCTGCACTTTGAGGTGGAAGATCAGAAGGTCGAAAAATACGAATTTAAGAATTATATTGTATACTTACGTAGAGATAAGGGAAGAGATGTAATATTTTTAAACAGGGCAAAATATGCAACGCAAGGAAGGCCATCGGGATTTCTCTCACCATTTGATTAATACACAAATATGATTATTCTAATGTCATTTGTTTTTGTTATCATATTGTCGCGTAGATTAAATTACTGTGGAATTGAATACTCAAATAAAATGATTACAACTCAAACTAGTCACAACTCAAGACTTTATTCCACGAACTCAATATTTCTTTTCCTTATATATTGCCGTAAAAAAATCCAGAACTTTCTATAACTATAATTGCAGTTAACTTTTATTCATTCAAGTACAATTAATAATAATTCAAGCACGAGAGAAAAAAAGAATTACAATTAATAAAAATAAGCACAAGACTCAAAAATTAAAGCCAAAACAATGAAAACAAAAAAAGTTATTTTTGGCAAGCCGCCCGCAGCCAGGCGCGTGAGTCCGAGAAGTAGATCGTGTCCATGGCAACCGAAGTGAACTGTTTTTGCTACAATATTATACAGTGTCCGAAAAGTACGACTATACTTTCAAAAAAGAATTTAAAATAAAAAAGATATCTTCACTGGCGGTTTCTTATGCTTCATAGAGAAAAGTTTAAAGTTTCTGTTTAATGAAATCCAAACTAGAGGACACGACGTCCACGTTTTGCTACATTCTCGTTTCAAAATGGCATCAGCACAAGAACAAGCTCAAGTTGTAGAATAGGTTCTTGAATTTAAATTTGCAACACAGGTACAGCCTTAGTAGAGAATCATCACACTGTTGCTTGGAAGGAAGAAAACTTCCCCATTCAATGGACGAAAAAATTAACCGCAATAACAAGACGTCTCTAGAAGTAACAACTTTGGACTTTTTGTAGGGCACGTGAAAATCCGAGTTTGACAATCTCCAATTCGTAATACTTATCAATTGAAAAATCGATTTTCAGCGACCGTTCAGGATGATCTTCTAATGCTTCATAAAACGGGGCCAGGAATCTCGTATAATGTATCTCGTCGATGTTCAGCGGGCAACTCTTAGCGCACACATTGAAATCGTGCAGTTGTTCACGTTTCCCAACCCTCATTTTGTCAGTATTCTTCTGATAATCTTCTAATAATAGACTTCGTTGATTCTACCTCTTCTTCTACGTCGTGTAAGATCATATCCTCCTCATCCGTTGAGTATTCTACCGGTGCTGATTTCCTAGGTTTATGAGGAGCCATCTTAATTTCTATTTTAGGTTTTATAGTATTACATGTATCTTTAGAAGGACGTTTTTTCTTTACGGAGTTTTGAGCTTAGTTTTGCATCCTGGGATGTAGAAGGTACAGTATTGGATGTAGTGGTAATAGTTTGAAGAACCGGACATGCTGGTAAGGGTGCAAACATTGATACTGTGGATGAGGAAGATGCAGCATAGGCAGATAAACTGTTGGAATGCGGTGGGAGCAATACCTATTAAAGGAATAGGTGGTTGAGTTTCTGAAGATGTAACTGTAACAGAAGATGTGGATGGTAAGAGTTGTGCCTGAGTTGATGTAGAGGATTTAGTAATTGCAGGGACTGAGGAAGATACAGTTCGCTTCGGGATTGATATAAATGGTTGCACAGTAAAAATGGTCGCGGTAGCCGAGTGGTATAGGTATCGTATCGTGGCTTGCTTTGTCACGAGTTCGAGCCCAGTACCACTAAGGGCCTGCCGTGTAGGAAAGAGATGCACGTTAAAACTGTTGAGAGCTGAAACGTCCTCCCGTTGGTGTGGTAGTTAGGAGAGGGGGATGCCAGCTCAGGTATCGTCCACGTCACTTGACCATGGTTCAAAAATACATGGTCCGTCGCCAAAAGCCCTGGTGTAGCTGAACAGTGCGTCGTTAATATTCAATCAATCATCATCAATCGAAATCGTGCAATAAAACGTTAACAAACTTTTTTTAAAAGCGGGTTTTTTTTAATAGAATATAAAAAAAACCATAAGTGAGCATCTTTGCTTGTTTGTTTGTAATTGCTATTTGAATGTGTAGCCATACCTGTCAGACACCCGGGATATGTATGAAACGTTTTCCCTCAAAACACTTTGAATTTGTTTGGATTTAGTTTAAAATATTTAATTCTAGACATGTGTTGATTACAAATATGAATTTATTTTTGCTACTGAATAAAACAGATTTCATACCTTCACATATTTAAAGCGATATATTCTGAGAACTACAGGAAGAATCAATAGTTTTTTCGATTCAGAAATGAGAATGTTTGCGCTTGAAAAACAAATGGATAACATAAAAATCACTCTTAAAGTCATGAATAAATGGATATGAAGTTTATATATATATATATATTCTATCAAACAGAGATACCGATCATTTTTGAATTTGTTTATAAAACTAAATCATACAGAATTCAAAATGCAGCAGGAAAAGGAGTATATGACTTTATTTTCTATTGATTCGCTCGGGATATATTTTTTTTGAAAATGAAAGATTCATAGTTTACAAGCACTTTGAATATTTATTCGTCGAAATTTGGTTTGAGACATTTATATCTTTTGAATGAATAAATATCAAGAAATCGGTCATTTCCAAACAATAAACGTGTCAAGTCGTGTTTTTAATTATGTATGGCTTCTGAGTAAAGCAATTTTATATTTATTGCTTTTTACTTAAAATGCTTTTCAAAAACATGAGTTCTTTTTGCTTAGGAATTTCAGAGATTGCTAGCTACATGTATTTCTCCACAAAAATGTAATAAAAACTACTGTAAGACCCTGCTTAGCGCTGTTTCGCGGTTTAACGCTCTTTTATTTGAATTGGGGTATTCCCCGAAATAGCACGCAGCGTTAGGCTTCCCGATATCCGAAGCAGTTTATCTGTGTTTCTTCTTTCCAGCGGTATGATACGAAAGCATTTTTATCGTTTCAAACATTTGTTGACGTTAGTGTAAGTATAAATTAATGTAATATAACGATTGCGATAGTGACAAATATTATGATTTTTAGTTTTTCTCATGGGTGATAATAAAAAACACGAAATTAAAGCATAAAAAAAGCATTTCACTAGAAACTAAAATGCAAGTGATTAGAAGATTAGATAACGTTAATCTCAAATTGGTGCTGCATTGAATTCAGCAACTTCTACAATAAGGATCATTCTTAAGAATAAAGAAAAAATATTGTGTCAACGGTAACTGCAACTACGACAAGCTCTGCAACTAGAATTACCCGTTCTAGAAATAATATAATAGAAGAAATGAAAAAATGATTTTCTATATATATGGATTGACGATGAAATTGAACGCAAAATGCCATTAAGCCAATCTACCTTCTTGATAAAATGGCAGAAAATTGGAAATACGGAAGAGAGACTGAATGATCTGAAATGTAAACATACTTAGAATTTTATTTATTATCGTTTATTATGTATCTTTATTTGTAAAAAATAAATTTTTGTTTTATTGTTATAAAAAAACATAATTTATAAATTCAATGGTGAAATACCGGACCCATTTTCTACTCATCTTCCCCTAACCCCATTATTTACATGATGAGATAACCTCGTTTTACGCTGATTCATATTACGCTCTATTTTGATGGAACGTATACCCCGCGTTATTGATTGATTGATTGAATATTAATGTCGCAATGTTCAGCTACACGAGGGCTTTTGGCGACGGACCACGTAATTTTGAACCATGGTCAAGTGACGTGGACGACACCTGAGCTGGCATCCCCCTCTCCTAACTACCACACCACACCAATGGG
>BMAV01016964.1:64401-101790 GCA_019973955.1 Trichonephila inaurata madagascariensis | reverse complement strand
ATTTTTGAACCATGGTCAAGTGACGTGGACGACACCTGAGCTGGCATCCCCCTCTCCTAACTACCACACCACACCAATGGGAGGACGTTTCAGCTCTCGACAGATTTAACGTGCTTCGCTGCCCTACACGGCGGGTCTTTAGTGGTACTGGGCTCGAACTCGTGACAAGGCAAGCCACGATCCGATACCTATAACACTCGGCTACCGCGGCCACATATCCCGTGTTAAGCGGTGTCTTACTGTACTTTCAACAACTTCTAAACTTGCTTACGGTACGATAATTTCTTCAAAAATCGATTCACATATTTCTGTTTTTGTTAAACTGAAATATTTGTTGTGTGAATTTCATTATTCAAAAATTTCTTTTATCAATGATATGCCGGTGTAGCACGTGGATTGAATTCTTATGTGGAGCTAAAAAAGGAAACTAGTTAGTTGTCAGAATTTAAGTGAAAGTAAATAAAAAAAAAATGCTTACGAATAGAATTTGCACTCTTTTCAAAGACATCGATACCAAAAAGAAAAATAACGTGATATGACCAAAAATAAACTGTTTACATCAGATGCTAAATATTTGGGAAAACTCGCGAACTATTGAAAGGAGGTTCTGAGAAGTAAGTCGTAACTGTTAAAATGTGTGAAAACAGTTCAAAGAAACGGAAACCCGAAGTACGTTGAGCACAACATACAGAGACAGGGATTAATCATGCTGTATTCATCCTGGTGAAGAATGTTAGCGCCGAAATGCAAATCTTCTTCTCCCCCCCCCTAAAGTAAAGATTGAGATATACTTCTTTATAAGTGTTCCGCGGATTGAAATGTTTATTCAATCTATTTTATTGCTTATACTTTTTTTCAGATTCATAATTTGCTCAAGTGTGTGTGTTTTTTTTTCTTGCAATTTTCAAATGCATTTGGTGAGTTACAATAACTAAATAAATAAATTCGAAAAAAAAACTTACCGTAAAATACGGCGTATAGCGCGCACTTTTAACTCAAAAAATAAGATCGAGAATTACGGGTGGGCTTTATAAGCTGGGTGTAAAAAATGATAGCTTCAAAAATAAGCAAAATAAAAGAAATAATGGGCATAAGAAATTAGACTTTTATACAGATCGAAATACTATTTATTTAAAAGAAAACACTTACCTAACAAATTAAAAAAAAAAAAAAAGAGACATAGTTATAGAAATGTATTATTTTTTCAAATCTAGGGATTATACCTTGAATAAATGACTTCAAAAAATAACAGCATACCATACGTATATTCCAGGTTTCTTCTTAAAAAAAGGGGATGCACGCTGTACGGTGAATATACCTAAGCTTGAAAGTACAGTTACACGTTATACGCTGGTGCGCACAATACGCCAGATTCTACACAACCTTTCTATTTTTTTTAAATTGAAATATATTTCTCATCATACACATAGAGATACACTTATTTGTATGAAATAAGTAAATGAAATACAAAAAAAAAAGAAAAAGAAAGAAAAAGAAAAAAAAATTCGTACAGAGTAACACCGATAAAGTTTGCATTCGTTTACAAAATTACGTTATTAATAAAGAAAAGAAAAGCATTTTAAACAGTTATAATCTCGGAAATATATACTACGTTTTCTTAAAAAAGGGTTTTTTTTTAAAATTATTTTATATATGTTTTTTTTTTTTTTTTTTTTTTTTTTGTAATTCTCCATATTTAAGTGCATCTGGACATAAAAACAATCTCTAGCTTAATAAAGTAATCAGTGTTCATTATACAAAGCGGACTATTCACGAAGGTTAAAAAGATAAGCAAATAAATATCTGCCAGAGGCTCCGCATCATGTTTAAAATAACGTTTCAATAACTCTTTGAAGTGACAACATTGGCCACATTTTATTAAAAATATATTGATTTTGCGATATTATTTTTTGTAGCTCACTTATTGAGTGGTATTTGTAAAAACGAAAGAATGATTTCGTGTAAGCCATTGCGTTCTATTTTACTAGCAACGTCACCAAAAAAGCGTCTCAATTCCGATCTAATACTAAAATTATAAACTATATGTATATATACTTTAAGCAAGAAGTTAACAATTCTCAATTTTAGATTATTGTTCAGAATGGTACCCTTTTTAAATATGATTTTTACTATCTGGATTTTCGCATTAAAGTGGTAAATCTCTGTCAACCAGTGGTTATTAAATAATAATACGATAATCTCTAGAGACAATGAACTGACTTAAAATCAATATGAGAGAAATACTATGAAGACATGACGGAAACGCCTCCCTTAACAAGTCTTCCTTGAACCAAAGTTCTTAACACGCATGCATGTTGTTTCCAGAAATGAAGAAAACAAAACCATGGAGTTATAGTTACGGTCACGACGTTACTAATGGGATAGCAGCAAGCTTTCCAATTGCAAATATAGTTACTGATTATTACAAATTCATTAGAGGGTAATATAAAAGAATTTAACATTAAGATTTTATTGTTTAGTGGTTTGGATTGGGGTTTCATTATACAGGAAATTGATTTGCGTCATTCTTTTCGCAGAGACACCACGTGATCTGTAAGATCTCACAATTCACCCACGCCAAAATTGCAAAGGGCGTAACCACTCTAATGATTATCCATAAATTTTAATGGCGCTCGAATACTATTTTTATAATATCGAATATAGTATTAATAATTCATTTTCTAGTTTACTGTTTACTTCTAAAATATTTCTTTGTAGTCCAGGGTATTCAGGAAAATTCCAGAAAGAATGTAAATGACTAGTTCTGATATAGCATTATTTTAAAGTAAAATCAATGAAAAACTCCCAAAACATAAAGCTACCTATAACTAAAACAAAATTAATCAGTGATATATGATTTCGAGATTTATAAAAAAAATTCAATCAAACAAACAAACAAAACTGGAAAACCATCAGACGCGAACACATTATCCGTTAACAAAATGGTATATAGGATTTGATCGCAACTGCATGAAACAAAAAAAGGCTTAAGACTTACTTCTGTCTTAAGAAACTTGTGAAAATTACAAATATGAAGGCTGTCCTTTGAGAGCAAATTAAATCTTCCAAATCTCTCAATCGTTGAAAGGATTAACAAAGTCTTTACCATAGTCATTTTTTCCCCTATTGTTTATCAAATCCGCGACATTGCTTCTGAAGGATTTCACCACATCTTGCGGATCGACACCCATTAAGAGCCATTTGCATCTGTAGATAATCACGACATAAATAAAGCATCGTGCGTGAAGAAAGAATGTTTTGGAGGAGGAGGAGGGCTGCTGTAATTAAGGAGTGCTCCGCCCTGAAGATTAGTTACAGGAGTTTAATTGGGATTCGGTTCGGGAAACCGCCAGGGAGCTGCGATGATTGCTATCAGGAGAATTCGTGAATCTCATTCAATTTATTCGCTCCCGTTTTGTTCCTGGGCGGCAGTTGCCAATTAGGGCTTGGTAAAACTCTCGAAATTACGCCGCTGCCCGGAGACTCCTGGGACTTTTAAAGAATTTTCTAAAATTGATTGCAGTTCCTTAATAAAGGAAGAGAGAGAGAGAAAACTAGTTTGGGGACTGAAATAGAGTTACTTAAGTTTCAGACCACTTATAAGCAGACTTTTATCTCAAAAACTATGGAAAATTTCTTGGGGAAAAAAACCCACCGAACATTTAATAAATAGAAGATAGGATACTCATTTAGGAACTGAGAGATTGACGTTAACTTGAAGAAAAAATATGCATGTAGTTTGGGCAATGTGTATACTGTGTTCAAACTAATCGCATGATAACATTTAAGTACTTTTAGTAAGCAATAGCTTTGGGGCGACATTGCTTCATAAGAAAAGGGGAATTTATAAGATTTTTTAGGGAAATGTTCATCTTTATAGGAATACTTTATATATTTGTAGAGGTAAAATTTTCAACAGATTCATAAAAGGTATTAGAATTTGGATTTAAGGCTATGTAAAGTGAGTGACATTTGCTTAAGAAGTTACTCTCTCAATCATCCCACTTCTCTACCGCGGTAAGTTATGACCATCAACAATCAGGATTAATTACGCTTATATCATGTGCAAGAGTTTCGTCATTCAGTTTTGCTAAGAAATCAGGACTTTCAACAAAGAAGGGAAAATGTTTGCTGATAACGCAGCCTAAGCAACACAAGAAGTCCTAAAGTAGGCGTGATTTGGAAAATCGAATTATTGATAGTTCAGTTGTTGTCTTATAAGGAATGGAATGTCGATCCTCCGACATCAAAATCTATCAACCAGCGGGAAGGAACTTTAAAGGAGACGGGAACTTCAGACTGGCAGGAATCTTTAAGTTTTCGTGATAGAAAGCACTGTTGATTGTGTGCGTGATTCATTTTGTAGGAGTCCTGTAAGCCAGTAACGTCATTCCATTCTGTTCGAACACATCGCTGTACATGCGTGCTTGATTTAAATTCCTTTAAACAAAGCCTACACTGTCCTTTTTGCGGTAGCGTCTGCATCTTTACTAATGAAGTCAGTGTAACAAGATTATCGTCAGCGATTACCGAATAATGCGTGCACATGTGGCCGATTGGACTAGACCCAAAAAATTACGGAGGGGTTTTCGATCCACAGATGAACAGTTTATTACATTTTGATGGGTTGTTCCTCAATAATAAGGTATAACTTTAGGATACTTTAAGCCAGGACACCCAGTATATTATTTAAAGACAATATTTTTAGACAACAATATTTTATACGTAAAATTCCTGAAAACAATACATACAGTTTGAATAATTAAAAATATGTATTAATTTAATATAGCCTATAACACACACATACACATACAACCACACTGAAAAATTTAATTCGAATTATAACTAAGTATGATATGATGGTTAAAAAAAAAACATTTGGACTCCTTCCTTTAGAGAAAACACTACTTTCAAATTCACAACGCTTCATCCATTCTTTGGATCCAAAATGTAATTCTTAATTGAAGACCCGCGACCGTGAGTTGAACCAGAATAATGGGCGGCCTCTTTGCTTAAAAGGCTCGAAGAAGAAGGCGCTAATGCTGTTAGGGTCCGGCCGAATTCAATGAGTGTTTAATGGTATCACCGGAGGCCCATCCTCCCTCTCTAATTGTTGTAGCTAATTTTCAAATTGGAGACCATGGAACGATTTGGCAAATTGCTTTATGGGATTAGATGCGTTCCGAGAGATGCACGGGAACCAGAAGTTGTGTTCCTGGCACACACCCTGTTAGAGGAAAGTAATGAGACGTATATTGCTATTTACTAACATCCACCATAGTTCTTAAGGAAGGGCTAATGTTTTTATGAGGTCCAACTTTGTTGAATCTTTCACTCCTTTTCGATCGCTCATACTCAGAGAAGCAAATAAAATACAGGGTTAGTCCAAATGAATATAGCGATTACAAACGACTATAACTATTTAACACTAAATCGATGTCAATTTGACACCAGAACCTGTTTAGTTTGTTCTTCTTTTCACATTTTTGCAGAGAATTTGAAAATTTTTCGTTACTTTTTATCATTTTCCTTGGTGTTATTACACAAAAAAGTGTTGTGGTTCCAGGTTAATTAGGAGTGATTTAACAACTAAATATACCTAGAACGTCTGCTGGTGTCATTTCGACACCAAGGTCATTTATCATTATAAATAGCTGTCGTTTCGCAAAATATAGTGTACTAAGTAGATACTATTAGTAAAACAAACTTCCTAATGTTCCATCGTACATTTTTTTGACCTTGAATGCAGTGTTTAATGAGTTCACAGTGGAAATTAGTCAATTATACTATTTTTGTCAATTATACTAAAATTGTTGTGCTAAGTGTTTCTTTACATAGTATTCACTTATATATATATTCTCTTTTAAAAAAAAATCATTTGATTTTCAAACTTAGTGCAGAGAAGACACCCTGAAATGATGGTCTTACCCCATCTGACCCCTGATGAAACCGCTAATTTGTTACGAGAGCTTTCTGAGAATGAATTGACTCTAATTTAGATTCCGATGAAAACATAAGATTGAATGAAAGTTACTGCGAAGAATCTGAAGAAAGTTCAGACGTAATTGTTAATTTTCCAGTAAATCCTGATAGATATATCGCTGGAGATGGCACAGAATGGATAATGCACAATAGTAATGTGCCTGGCATATTTGCGACTCGAAATGTTTTGCGACAAAGCAGTGGTCCAACAAGCTTCACGAAACATAATACAATCGTTCGTTTTTTATGATATAAAGGGTCATAATATATGATAATTAACATGAAATGATATTAAAAATCTTAAAACTAAACCCTTCTGAACAGTAGTCCTGTACTTATTTAGTTAAAAACAATTACTTAATATATTTTATATCGCGGTGTCAAAATTAAACTGGTGGACGTTTAAAGGTAATCAAAATCCCGGACATTCTAGTGTTAATGGAAAAGAATTTATCGATAAGATTTACTCAGAATGTAGACAAAACTTCAAAACTTTGTATACATACGTCATAGATGTTCTATGTGACTTCCTTTGGCCACATGGACAAGGTATACAGTCCTTTTTTTATTATATGAATGAAGTGTTACATCAAATGTTTACCTTAACGTGCTTCAGGTTTGGTTAATACCACAATCAGACTCTGATTCCACGGATTGCATCTTTCAGCAAGATGGAGCACTCCTATACTGGGGTTCGAATGTTCATACATTTTTCAACCAAAGCGTTGGATTGGTTGGATGCCGATGATGTCTTCTGATCTTAGTCACCAAAACTGCCAAATCATGCGATTTTTTATTGAGTTATGTGAAATACTTGCATGTGCTTTCCATGCCCTTGAAAAACTGACAGTACGCATTTGTAATGCGTTTGCGTGCACAAATATTTCAGAATGTATGCCGTGAAATGGAGTACCACCTAGATGTTGTCTGTGTGACCAAGGGAAGTCACATAGAACACACACACACACATCTATGACATATGTATACAAAATTTAGAAGTTCCCTCTACATACTGCTTAAATCTTAACGATAAATACTTTTTCATTAAATGGTTATAGCTTTTTGTAATCACTATATTTATTTGACTTACCCAGTATAACGCACAGAAACAAATGTCATGAAAATGAGAGGCATTTTTATGAGTGCGACTTATAAAAATCATCTAAAAACTTTGGAAAATTTAACTCATTACTTAGCAACTCCCTTAAATTATACAAAAAGATTTATACAAAACGAGCAGAATTCCGTTTGAAACAGAATTTATATGTAAAAAGGAGAATGTACTATGTGCCCGCTTAAGTCCGCTATCATCCCCAATAATTTATGAACAACAAGAGCTATAGTCATACAAGTGGGGGTCTACGTATAGAAAAGTTAATATGTGCAACACAAAAAACTGCTTACAGCGTCACCTGTTAGATAAATTTGGAGTTAATGTTCTTATCTCAGAAACAGTATGAGATACATGAAAAATGCTAAATTAAAAAGTTGTTCAGCATCATTGTGATTTATTACAAAAAAAAAAAAAAAAAAAGAAAAGAAACATTTTACGCACAAAAATGATGCAAATGAAAAGCACAAAGTACACGTGTGGTTGATCGCGTGCTGAACAAAACTGCACTTTCCGGAAATAAAATTTATCTATCTGTTCTGATCACAAAATGGTATTCTTCAGCAACAATACATATCTGAACACGGATTTACATTTCTCGCAGCACTTCCACTAATATGAAAGCTTATGCACAAGCATTCGTAATAGGACTTCTAAGTTTCTGCAGTGTTGATGGAGGGGTTGTATACACTCTTTGTTTTTTTGTATCAAAACAGGTGCAAGTCCAATGAGTTCAGGTCAGGGGACCATAAAGGTCACACCCCTCGATTTGTTTCTGAAATGTTCCTTGACTGTATGTGTGAAACGTGATACCAAATGTGGCGGGTCACCGTTGTGTTGAAACCATACATTCCGGAGATCACTTAACGACAAATCCTACAGGAATTTGGATAATATGTCCTTCAGCAATGACAAGTATGGAGATCCCCTTAACATGTTCTCGTAAAAAAAGTTTGATTTTGAATATTCCGCATCAAGTATTTATTGATCATCAAATTTGATGTCGAATTTCGACAGCACATCCAAGATTATTGATCCAGAAATGGATGTTCCACTTTTTGTGCATGGTTATCAAAAGCATACCTCATCCATCCATATGATGTCAGCAAGAAATGTTGGCAGGACTCCAAGAGTTTCATAATGAAGTAAGGGCGATCCACTGCCATTAGTGCCTGCACAGATGTCGAGCCGTAAAAATCAGCACCTAGTTCCTTCAAGGTAGTCAGAATGCAGCTTTGTTTGAGACCACATGTGCACTGATACAAATCAAATAAATATGCATTTTGCGCCTTTAATCTTTACCATTACTTAACAGAAGGTGTCTTCTTTTACTAAATTGATGATAATGAACAACTTTGTAATTAACTTTTTATCTATATCTCGTGCTGTTTTTGAAATATAAACGCCAAATTTATCGGTAATTGGTGCTATAAGCAATTTTTTTGTGCAGTTCATGGCCACCTGTATTATACTTAGACCCCAATTTCAAGACTACAGCTCTGACTGCTCATGAATTACTGGGGTGAAAATGGACTTTAGAGAGCGCAAAGTATATGAATTTTACGGACTTGGTTGAGACATTTTGGTGTTCAAATATTTTTGGTTTTGAAGGAATCGTGAGAAAAAAAAACGAGATGGCATTTAGATGCTCAACTTCCATAATTTATTGGCGAACAAAATGAGCAAAGTGGTGACACGAAAAATACAGCACAAACACAAATCGGCAAAGATGCGCACATTTAAGACAGTCACAATGTGTCGTCCTCGTCACTTGACTATGGTTCAAAAGGTTACGAGGTTTGTCACCAAAAGTCCTCGCGTCGCTGAAAGGTGCGACGTTAATATTCACTTATTCACTCAAGACAGTCACAAAAATATTCAATGTTCGTGCCCAACCCCTTCTTTTATAGGCATAGTGTTCTGGAAGCTATTGAAATCCTGATTTCCTGTGAAGGCTTTTCTGATTAGTCTACATACGCGTGTGATCCAAAACTGCATCATACTGTTCTAAATACGATGAAGTTTTTCAGTTTTATCTCCACAAAACTGAAATTTCATCGTATTTAGAACAGTCATCGTACCCAGTTACGCGGGTAAACTAGAAATTAAATACGATGTGAAGTTTTGGGGAGCACCAGACAATTATGAATTAAAATACTTTAAAAGAAAATATAAGTGAATTATTCTACATAAAAGTTCAAAACTCTCTTATTGTGAATGTCCCTATTTTAACTTCTATCCCCCAAGGGTAACCTTCTTTATACAAGTGAAAGATTCATAACCCCTCCCCCTGCTCCTCCAAATTGACCAGTGATCTTTCTTTTTTCCCATGGGATTTATTGTCTGTGGAAAACACGGATGATGCTCTCCCGGAATAGCAAGGCCATTTTTCTCTATTTCTGACCTATTTCCTTGGTTTTTCATTCCCCTTTCCTTCTTTCTTTTGCATTTGCGAAATTTCGTATAGATCAGGAATGCACTTTTTTTTTCTCGTGGACTAAAGCATATTTGGAAAAATATGGGGTCTTTACGCCATTTAAATTAACCAATAAACTCTAGTCACAGGGTAAAATAAAGACTTTAGAATAAAAATAAATTGATCACAAATAGCAGGGAAAAAATTGCAAACATTTGATTTTAATTATTTAAAAATCACGCAGACAACCTTCTGTTGATTATTCTAAACTAGAGACTGTTAATTCATAAAATGATTTTTGCTCTAAATTCAAATTTCGCACTCTAGGCACGACTTTTTTCAGGAAAACCTTCCAAATGAGTTACATAATATAAAACTCTCAGAAAATGTTGCTAAGACAATTTTAGTTTCCAAGTACAAAAAATGTGCCAGACACGATCGATCAGCCTAATTCTGGGTAGCTATTGGGTTCAAAATTGCTTTTTGAAGAACGACCCAAATTATAAAAAATGACTGTGAATAAATGTTCATTAGCGTCCAGGGACGTCTTAAGACTTCTTGAGGCCCTGGGCCCCTATACAAATGTAGGCCCTACCTATTACCTTTAAAAGAAGACAGTACATAACATACGTTCTCAAAAACTCGTATAAACAGTAACCCGAAAGAAATAAATGTGCATGACTTACAATAGCTCAAACATACTCGACTGACTGCAATTTTTTAATTGAATGAGTAATAATGATGTATGGTGATAGGCCTAGGCATATAAATGGACGACGGTCATCACATGTAGCCAGTTGACTTATCGACCGAAATTCCCAGTTTTATGAAGAATACAGCCTGGAAATAGCATTTCACTGTTGAAATAATTCGAATTCATGATCTTTAAGGCAGTGTTGAGAAAGGGACGAGGCCCCCATTGTAGTCGAGGCCCAGTTGGCCCATGCCATGTTAGCGTCACTTTCTGAAGCAACGTGAGGGCCATTGGTAATAGACTTTGTGATTTTGAACCATTGTCAAATGATGAGGATGACCCTGATCTGGCAGCTCCTTCATTAAAATTCCACACCATGGTAACATGAGTATATTGGACGGTGACAGATTTAACGGATATCACCCCTTCAGTGGTATCAGGAGTCGAGCCCACGACTCTGCAACACCGGACAAGAGTTCCTGATCAAGACCACTGAAATATACCGCGACCACAAATGGACACTTAAAGGAACATCTTTTACAAAGGTTACAACTTCATTTCTTGAGAGTGGTATCATTAAGGATTTTGCCGTCGTTGTAGGAATAATTTTCAATGAACAATAACAGGCAAATATCTTCAAAGAAATAAATTAATAATGTATCTATATTAATGTATATATTTTTTTTGATGGAAATAGAAATTTTTCAACAAAGGGATTCAAAGAAAGGAAAATAATGAAATCATCATCGTGCCCTGCCCAAACATGGAAGCGGGATCTCTAGCATATGGTTTTAATATTTAATATAAACTCTACTAATATTTTAATCTTTTAAAAAGAAAACGCGTCTAAGATAATCATGGTAACAATTATTCACTTGATGCAATCACGAGACTGGATATAATACAAGTTATGTAATAAAAAATTCGTTCGGCTTTTAAAAAATTATATAGAGGAGCTATAATTTGAGAAAATTAAGTGAGTGAATATTACCGTTGTACTGTTCAGCTACATGAGAAATTTTGGCGACGGACCTCGTAATTTCGTTGAAAATTTTAGATAAAATGAATTAATTACATTTAACTAAATACGATTGTTGTTTATTAATTTCTACACAAGCAAGATTTGGAGGTGATGTGAGCGAGATACCGTTTTTAAGTCACACAAGGATTAATAAACGTTAGTGATTATAATAAATAATATACAAAGGGAAAACAACCAGAAGCCTGTGTGCGTGTGTGTAATTTTCTATTTTCAATCAGTTCTCTGTTTGAACCCAGTTGCATCCTTCAATAAGACTGTCTAATCCTTCATCCTTTAATAATATTGTCTTGGACAGTAAAGCTAATACACAACTCAAAGGTTTCCTCATGGGAAAGGGACACACTCTCTAGATGTTAATTCCATCAGATGAGGCCTTCGAACGTCAACAGGTGACTGACCAGTGTCCGGGGCGGCCGGACGCGAAACTTTCCGCCCCGCCGAGCCGAAAACTCGTCACAAATTAACTCACGGGAGCGCTCTTTAATTGGAAGGAAAGCGCGGATTTCCCAAATTACTTAATTCCATTACTCCGAGGGGCAAAGTCTTGGGCAGGAACTTCATTACGATCCCTAATGGAAATAGGATTGCAGGAGCCGATATTGGGAAGGAATCGGTGGCCGCGCGCTGCATTGTGGGAGGCTGTCTCAATTAGGAAATAGAGAAGCTATTTCCTTCTTATGATCGAGGAATCGGAAGTAATTATTGGGAATAATACAGAGAGAAGTTAGTTCCGAAAGTAGACGAATACGTATAATTATTCCGGCCACAGATTGCTTGGTTCGGTTTCCAAGTAGACAAACCGTACGCGGTTGCAAGACCAATGATTCTTTCACTAGAATTACTTTTTTGGTGGTAGAAAAATTCGGGGCAGTTTTTTCCCTCCCACTGTGTTTTTGTTCCTAAGAGCAGAACAGTATTGATTTGATTGAATTGTATTCGCTCTATCCTTTTGATGCTTTCCAAGCAAAATTGCATTTTATGCAGAAAGAAGCCTCAGGAACGCAAAAAACGGAAATAACGATAATGGATAAAATTTAAATTATATAACAAAGCTTGATCAGCTCATTCTGAAATATGCTAAGAGACATAAAATTTTAAAGTTATTTAGCATTTATAGTGATGATGGTTTGTCCAATGAAATGTTTGAATTATATTTAATATTAAAGTAATGGAAAGAAAAACGGGATGAAAAGATCATAATATATAAAACAAGTTGTATCCTTTAAATAGGTAATTTTACATCGGCTTTATTTTGACCTAGAGAAGGGGTGGGTTTTGCCTCGAGGGTCAAACTGTGGAAGTAGAGAATACCGGAGGTCTGCTGCTTTTTGAAATGATTGCATTCATTAGTTAACTTTGCATCTAAAAAAAAAAGTATATTGTGTATCATAAAAATCAGTAAATATAAGGTAAATAAAGTAATGATATTTTGCTAATTTCCCGGCATCTTTAACTGCAAGCACGTTTAATTTTAGAATGTTTGATAAAGCAAATGTACCCTATCACACTTTTTTACATTTTTTTTTTTTTTTTTTTTGAAACCAAGAGTGACATTGCTTAATAAAACTATCATCACAGCCTGCAAGTTAATGGCAGCCATCTTGCACCAATATATATTTCTTGTTGATCTTCATACAAGAAACATTTTACTCACAAATATATGTCGACCCAAATTAGAAAATATTTTCTCCATATTTAGTTTTCTGACTGTCTTTCAGAGCCTGGAAAAAAATTTGCATGCCGCTAATTGCCCATCCCTCCTCTAAAGTGTAACGTGTGCTCTATAGCAGAACTCTCCCCATTTATACATGTCAAGACTGACGTATGGAAGGGCAGTTGTCCAGATGGGACATTGTGTCTCCATAAGAGGCAACGGTTGTTCTATCCTTACGCCAGGGGCATACCATGTGCAAACTGTCTTGGAGAATGTCTTTGAAGTTACCCCTCCCTTTCTTTATTCCCAACATACAGATGCTTGTTGCCAAAATGCTCAATAGGACAGAAGCTACGTGGTATAGCCCTTTGTGGTGGGTTCCCTTCGCCCACATAGACGCAGCCAAATTGAATAGAAAGTATTGCCGGCAAGGCGAGTCATAGATGCACTCAGTGAAAATGTGACATGACGGGAAAGAGTCTCTAGATGTTGGACACAAGCCCATTTCGGAGTAGAGATCAAAAGTACTGACCATTTGCTCACACGCACCAATGGAAAGTCGGATGCAAATGTGTGGCACCCGCGAATGAGAGGTGACGAGGAGCGTGAAAGCAACTCGTCCCAAGAGTGTAAAGGGGTCGGCATGGAATTGGAGAGGAACTTTCTCGACTTCTCGACCTCCATGAATTGACGGACTCTCCCCTTTCCAAATTTTCAGTTTGAAGACACAGCCACTCTCAAGGACCTACGGATGCACTTTGCCGGCTAAAGAACTTTGGCGAATAGTGAACTTTGGATTTCTGTAGTCATCGGCACAACGGTTGGGCATACCTGAACTGAACCTTGAACAAGAACTTTTTCACGGCGAAAGGCTGTATTCTTTATTATTTTAATAGTGAATTGATCGTTATTAATTATTTAATCCAGAAATAAAATGTCTTTTTTAGTAATTAGCTGTGTGATTATTAATAGTTACTTAAAAAGTAATTTATAAGGACATCATGTTTTTAAGGAAAAACAGTTGGATTCAATTGACAAAAATCGAACAAAAAAATTAAATCTAATTTTTTTTTAGTCTAAACTATTCTTTATATACTTTTCTATAACCTTACAAAATTTGAAAGATTTAAATTTAAAAAACACTCAGAATTATGTGATAGCTTTTACGTTCGCCTTAATTCATCTCCCTATGGCAAATCAAAGCTTTAAACTACTTATCTTAGAAAGATAAAATAACTAGTTTGTCTTCATTTAAAATACTAAGGCTTTCTTTCTATTGTGCCTAATGCTTTGATTTTTTTTCACCTATTATACTAATAGTACATGTAACAAAAGTTGATATGCATTTTTGAATCAAACCAATACTTATTTTTATAAAAAACAATTGAACTCAGAATTTGTATATTTTTTATGGAATTTTTTCAATAAGTTTTCATAAAAAAGAAGTATTGTACAAATACCAATCATGTTATCACAAAACCCATACCAACTTTTGTTATGCATTGTTTGACCTACTTGTAAATTAATTTTCATGCGTGTACGTAAATTTTTGTAGTAGGAGTAGCATTTTAAAATCACTTCACAAATTTTGTTTTTTCTTTAAAAAATTAAATGGCTTGCTTTATGAAATTTTGAGTATACACACATAGGAGGCAACCAAAAAAATTTTGAAATTTATTAGGTTAAAAAATTTTGCGTAAATCGTACCATGTCTCCTTAAACAATAAAAACCATTTAGTGAATGGTGAGCAATATCAAAGCCTCGACAGTATGCCAGCGATATTCTTACTTGCACACATCAAGGTCACGTGACTAGGACAAAATTCTCTGAAGAGCACTTTCAGGGAGTTAGAACAAATACCGGGGAGTGAATAAACAGTTAAGGTAAATAAGCATTAGGATATCACATAAAAGTTTCAAAAGGTCGAATAAGGATTCTGATTTACCAAAGTTCCATTAAGCATTTTCAAAAGAACTTAATGAATATTTCATCAGTCGAGATAAGCAAAATATTCATATAAGAATAACGAGGAAGAGATTCAAGCAATGAGAAAGAAAATGTTCTTTTTAAGAAAATAAATACCCTGAGGAATAAAACCCATCTGGCAACATTTCTGTTAAAGCTCGCTTATGAAATATTCAGTACAGAAGTGGGTAGTATTACAATTTGTGTTTCGTTTGTTTTGAGTTGTAAGTTAATAGACAGGAATATTATTCCTTATTGATTCTGTTCCTCGTGTTATGATAACATTTACTAATTCAATTTGTGCACTACACATATCTGTTTGAAATATAAACATATAATCCAATTTGAAGGTAAGACAAAATTTTATACACTGAAATTCTATGTTAATTCTAGAAATAATTATACATTCTTTTAACAGATTAAAAATAAGAATATTTCCGTAAGGAACTCCATTTTCCGTTAGAACAACAAAATGTACTTTGATTATCTTTAATTAGAATCATTTAATGGTTGCTGACTATACGCTTGCCACTTGAACCTCAAAATGAGTCGGTGATTCATTATTTTTTTCTAAGTAAGACTAATTGAGTACTTTTGAAACTACTAAAACCAATGCAGAAGCAAGTAAACTATTGTTAAGAAAGTCCTCACACATAGCTTTAATGTAAAGAAATTAATTCAAACTTCTTTTTTTTCTTTTTATTTTGCTTAAAATTATCATGAATCGTTATAGAGAGGAATAAAACTGATTCTTGGAGCTTATGAATCTTGTATAAAGTTAACATAATATAAAATGAGTGAAAAACAAAATAAAAAAAAATACTATATATACATTTTATTTCTAATAAGAAAACTCAATTGTTGAGGCTAAAAATAAAACATAATTCCTCTCTTCATATATTTCTCACAAATAACTTTGGAAATACATTTTCAATTGGCGGTTATGAGTGATAGAGTAAAATGCTGATATTTTTGAAAGGTATGGGTTTGTTATTATTATCACATGTTTTCATTTCTTTCAATATTTCTACAAAGGCAGAAACTAAACATTCTGATTTACATAACCATGAGATTTTAAATTATTTTTGTTTATTATAAAACAAAATATATACTTTGTATGCATTAAAAAATTGTTGGTTTTCGTTGTTTTTTTATACGTAATCTACATCCTTTTACTGCCATATTCTGACGTAGATTCTTCACCAAACGATAACCATAGGATTTATAGTTAAACAGGTCAATTTATTATGCAATATGTATTTTTCTTAAAATTATTATTGAAATTAAAAAAAAATGTTTTTCGTAATATCTATGCACAGTTGAGAATTCAAAATTACTTGTTACGATTATTTTTCAATATATGTTACACACAAAAGCAACGATTTTCAATACAATATTAGAAGAAAAGTACCGGGTGTTTCTAAAAGAATATCGGTGTTTTAGCGCTTTATCGTATTTATAACAAATAAGTTACAAGTATAATTCATGCATTGAATGAAAGAGTAACTGAAACAGTTTTACCTACAAGTTAGCAAATGTTCAATGTGAGCCCCATTCGTCACACGGCACACATCTAGTCGATAGGCGAGTTCATCCCGAACTTTTTTCAGTGTGTCTGAGGAAATTCTCGCAACATCTGCCTCCATCCTGTGTCTTAAGTCTGAAAGGTCAGCTGGTAGCGGAGGAACGTACACACAATCCTTTATGAACCCCCATAGATAAAAGTCACATGGCGTCAGATAGGGTGAAGGTAGAGGCCATGCGATACAAGTTTATCGGGAGGCTCTTTGCAGCCAATCCATTGGTTGGGTACTGTGATATTTAACCAATTGCGTACTGAGAGATGCCATTGAGGCAGTGCACCATGTTGCTGCCAAATGAAGTTATTTGGTTCACTTTCTTCCAATTGAAGAAATAGCCATAATTGTAGAGCATCAGGATAGGCAGAACCAGTTACAGCCTTGGTCGTCCCGTACTTTTCCCTTTACAAAGACGGCCAGTTGTTCCAAACTGATGATACTACCTAAGAATGTTATTATCATTTGCCGAACAACCGAACTTAATATGGAATGCTCGTTGCACAGTAATAGAAGATTCTGTCTTTGCAAACAGAACACAAAACGCTTTCTGTTAACTAGTCGCCATTTTTGTACTAGCGCGTTGATTGGCAAGAAAGGGGAAAGATTAGCATGCGTTTCGCGTGCACACGTGCACACATGCCAGCAAACAAAACTGTTTCAATTGCTCTTTCATTCGATGTATGAATCATACCAATCTGTTATATGTAATGAATACTATAAAGCGTTAAAACTCTGATATTCTTTTAGAAACACACGGTATTATTAAAAATACATCGAAGTGAATGTTTAATAAATTATAGTTTAAAAAAACTAAAAAAAATAACGCTTTTATTGTTAATCGAACTAAAATGTTAAAAATAATTCTTAATATAAAATAAAATGATTAACAAGAAAATTAATGTCATTCTGGAAAGAGCGTGGGGTGCTGGATATCAATTATTTATAATTACTTACTAGTTTTATTCCGAAATGCATTGTTAGTGTAAAAATGTAGTACAAAGCACCTCACACACGCTTTTACCACAGTGACATTAATTTTCTTGTTAATCATTTTGCTCTTATATTAAGAGTTACTTTTTACTTTTTAGTTCGACTAACTATAAAAGAGTGTTTTTTATTTTTTTTTTTTTTTTGAAATATAATTTGATATTTTCATTTTTTAATTCGATCTACAATAAAAGCGTGTTTTTTACTTATTTTTTTAGCTATAATTTAATTTTAATTTTTTAATTTGATCTACAATAAAAGCGCGTATCTTTTAGTTTTTTAAACTAGCATTTATTCATTAATGAACTAATCTTAAATGCGTCATTTTTTTAAAAAATTTGGAATAACCATTGGCATCTTATCAGTTCGTCGATACTGCCTAGTTTGCAAAATGTAGGATCAGCCAACTGATGGAAATCTTGAAAAGCTAAGTTTGAAATATTTCACGCGGAAGAAGGTGTAAAATCAATGATATTTTTCACTAAAAGGATCACTATTTGTATTAAGCATAAACATTTTCGATTCAGGGTTGTAACTTAATCTTTTAGTCGCCAAGTCTGGAAATGGGATCTGGAATTAGTCAGTAAGTGTGGAAATGGGAAATCGTTGATCAGGACAATGGAACAAAATTATTAACTTATTTTATTGGCATAGGTCCTTGAAAAGTGTGCAAAATTTCAAATTAATCTGTGTGACTTTTAAAGTGGGTAAAAATCGAGTTCAAAGATTCATTTATATGCAGGGGTGAAGCTAATAAAAGCGTTTTAAAAATTGAAGACGTTTATTATCCAAGATGAATGTATTTGTAATATTTATCGATTTATATCTTTATGGATTAATTTGCTTTCAAACATGGTCTCTATAAAGTGATATCTTACTTTGCCAGAAGGTATCGATTTCCATCATCCAGCGTTGTTCCCATGGTCGACTTGACATATGTCTCGTACTCTGCACATATCTGAAAGCAAAAAAAAAAAAAAAAATACTTTCAATTGAATGTTATATATCTTAAATTTCTTTATTAAGGTATCCGACTACGTTCGGAACCGTGATTTTTCAAAAGAACATAAATGGATAACATTTATAATATTTAGTGTCACTTAGATTAGAAAATGTAGATAAAATTGTTTTCAGAATAGTATTACAATAAAAAATTATTTAAGTACAATATTTTGACAAAAAATGAACATAGAAGGACCCATTTTCAAAATATTCTCCTTCTCTGAAAAATGCTTCTATTATAATAATATTTTGCCTGTATATAGCTCAGACCTCCGTACAGAGGCTCAACTACGATTTTTGAAATATATAACTTAGAAGTGGGTTTATCCATGTCTTACGACAGCAGAGGTGAGAAATTTTAAGAAATAAAAGCCGACAATTATTTCAAATGGTTGTAACTCTGAAAATAATGTGAATTTCTCAAAAATCATAATTGAGCCTCTGTACAGAGGTCTGAGCTATATACAGGCAAAATATTATTATAATACAAGCATTTTTCACAAAAGGAGAACATTTTGAAAAAAAGTTATTCTAAGTTCATTTTTTGCCGAAATATTGTATTTAAATAATTTTTTTTTTCAAAATGTCCTTAAAAACAATTTTATACATATATTCTAATCCAAGCGACACTATATATGAAAATTTTCCATTTATGCGCTTGTTTAAAATCACAGGTCCGAACTTAGTCGGATACCTTAAGACTAAAAATTTACTTTTTTTAAAAAAAGAACTGAACTCTTCAGACATATTAAAGGAAATTAGCGTTTTGAAAATCATACATAAAAACCAGCTCTCGGTTTTCACTAGGGTTTCGAGCCATAATTTTCTTCGTTCCGGTTCAACTAAAATATATATATATATTATAATTATTATATAATATTTATATATATATATATTATAAAACTGAAATTATTCATATAATTTCAATTTTTTAATTGATTATTAAGTTGTGATTGAATTACATATATATCGGCTCATTTCCAATCTTAGTTCTGTCAAAAATAACGATTTTTGGTTCATTTTCGAATGAATAATTTTTTTTTATATATATTCTTATCTTAAATCTTCTAAGCACTTCTAATTCATTCAATTGAATTCAGTCTGCCTTCTATCAGTATTTTCATGCCAAACTAAAACAGAAAAGTACTCGTGAACATTGAAACAGGAAATCAAGAAGTAATGTTTATATAATGAGGATAATTATATGGTTGATGGGAAATTAGAAAATACCGATTAGTTGGTTACAGTAACAAAATGACTGAAAATATATCGAACTGAAGCAAACCAATAATTTTTTTCGGTTCAGTTCCGGTTTTCGTTCCAACGAAAATGACGGGGTATTTTTCCAGGTTTTCGGTTCAGTTTTGATTCTGGTTTGAAACTCTGGGTTTCATAGCGTTAAGTTTTTTCACATCGGTGAAAAAATTTAACTCTCTTCTTACACGACTTATTCACACGATTGACGAAAATTTTGTTTTAATTTTTCTGTAACTGAGACACTGGAGAAGAGGAATGTAATGAAATTTTCAATTTTGTCAGAATTCTTTGAATTTTATAATATCAATATGGAATTTTACTTGATTTTTGAATATCAAGCTCTTGAAGATTAAGCCTCGTGAAAAAAACAGGAAAATCAAGAACGATGCACGATAAGGAAATAATAAACTGGTTCCTGAAATTCCTGCTGATTCATGAGCAAGCGGTTTGGATATCTCTAGCTGCATACTCCTAATAAGGAGAGATCTAAGATAGTGCTTCTCAAACTTTCTAAACTCGCGACACAATGTTCAATCATAATTTTCACCACGCCCCTCTTACATGCAATAATAATGTATTGAATTCAGTAATAATATACTTTGATGTAAATCTACAATACAACTTTAATTATAAATCGTACAAATTATCAAATAAGTGTTAAATTTGTATATAATTTCATGACGTGCCCATAGAGTTACAGGTAATTTTTAAACTTGTACTTGACTTAGTGCTGTTAAATTAATTGTGAAATACATGGTGCAGTACAGATACATTTATAAGTGCATTATATCAGTGTAAATGTGTATTTTATTTTTTATTATGTCAGAATGTATTTTTTTTTTGCTTCCTTTCAGTAAATTAATAATTTTTTAAAAATAATATTTGTTTTTGAATTTTCGATGTACTCGCGCTCCCCTCGTAGGGTTATCACGCCCCCCTAAGGGGCGCGCCCCACAGTTTAAGAAACGGTGATCTAAAAAGTTTCAATGCGATCCGAGGTCATTAATGTCTTCTTACAGAAAATTATACTATGACTCAACCGAAACACTAATACAATAATGGATTACTGCATTCGTTCTGAAATACAGTGGAATACAGTAGAATCCTGTGAAATCGGTACCACAGGAGAATAATCCTAAATTTGTTCTAGAGATTACAGAAATATTTTCACCACCAATGAAGCACGAAAGCATTTCTAATGATATCAGTAATATTGCAATCTTCCTGAAATATTATGAGTTTATTTTCAGAAAGTGACAACGAGCAAAATCTGTTTAGGAGTTAACTCTTAATATTTTATCTAATTTTTGGGTTTGTGAATTAGCGTTAAGTGTTTCTCTCTTTTTTCCCCAAGTGATAATTTACTTTGTATTACTCATGTGTGCAACCTTTATAAAATAAATTATAGAACATCCTACCATGAAAATACCTTATTGTCATCCAAAACAATCGTGTCTATAAGATTTCAGTTCAACTGAATGCTTTAAAACGTGAGAAAAAAACCTTTTCACAAGTCGCCAAAAATGCCAATGTGGCTGTATTTGTAATGCTTTGAATAATTAGTTTTAATCAATTAATTTTTATTAATAAAAATCAAATTGTTGTATTGTCATCCAAAATAATCAAGTATATAAAATTTCAGCTCAATCAAGCGCTTTAAAATGTATTTTATTAACGGTTGAAAATTCCACCAAGATAAATAAATAAATATAGAGAGTGTGAGCTAATAGTAGGAATTGGAATAGATAAGTATTGCTCGAGAAATACTACATTGAAAATAAGCATAACGGAAACCGATAATCATTATGACTCATTATTTGTTCATGACCAAATATTTCTTTGGATCAAGGCAAAAAAGAAAAAGAATGGAAAGATGGAAGGAAGAAAGGTGTTACCGGAGCAGTTATTGGGCAGGAACCTTCTGCTATGTATCTGCTTTCCTCCATGCTGCAGCAGGGGCGAAATGATGGGGGGCCTGTGCATGGGCGATACCTTCTGCTTCATCTCGGAAAGCAAGGGCATCATGGGGTCCAAGGGGTTCGAAGGCAAGATGGGAGTGATGCTGCTACATAGGCCCGTTTCTCCAGAACTGCCGCGAACTTCGAAGCTGTAAGGAAAGATCAGTACATTACTCGAGATGGTTGCACAAAAGAACTGGTACATCTGACATTCTACTTCACCGTCACACTTTGCACATTACAAGAATAAATATTCTTATCCATTGGCTCAATCAAAACTATAACAGTGCGTGCGCTTTTCTTGCCTTGGCTAGCATGTTTCCCAAATCTTCTATCCCAAATCTAATATCTGATCATGCATACCATTATTCGCTAGTCAATGTAATTGATGAGCTCTGACGTAAGGTTCAATCTATATAGAATAATGTACCAGTGTTTGTCATTCTAGCTCAATTCAGTTCGATGCCAAGTTAAATTTGAGCTATTATTAATGACCGAGGTGTCAGATCTAGGATCAGAATATTGCGCACGCTGTGTTATCTAAAAAACCTGTAAATTTAATCCTGTCAACATTCCATTATACTGCATATGTACAGAAAAAAAGCTTCTCATGTTTGATTTCCTTTCTGGTACAGCATTTGCAGCGGTCATTTTTTAAATATTTTAACCCTTCATCTACCGCATTATGATTTACTACAGTTTTTTTTCATGAAATATTTTCTTTTGAATCACTACATGGAAAATTAAGGGATATACATAAAAAAATACTTAAATTTGGGAAATTTAACCCGTTAGAACTAATTAATTAATAAAAGATAATCAACTGTAAAATTAATTATATATACTAATGTTCACTTAAAATAAATATTCAAATCGTTTTCTAAGGTCTTCATTTATATACAAAAAAATAAGGCACTTACATTTTAATATTAACTATTTTTTCGGAACAAAAATAACAATCTTAACAATGTTCTGAAAACGTAATTTCTACTATAAAACTATTCGCCTTCCCCGCTAAAATGCTCATCATAGAACTCGGGCTGCCATATATCTTGGAAGAGTGGATTTAAAAGAATATTCCTGCTAAGTATCGTCAGAGTATTCACAAAAATAGTTATTCTATATCATTTTAAAGGGAGTGGGTACTTATAAGTACCGTCGGTAGATAAAGGGTTAAAGAACATTCAAAACAATTAATGAAATATTCTTACTTTTGTCTTTCATCCATGTCCGGCTTGTCTATGGCTACAATAAAAAGAGAAAAAATAATTTTGGATCATCATTCTTGCATTTAAATCAAGCTATTAGAAATTAAAATAAAATGTAAAACAATCTACAGCTAGATAATAAAATGTGATAATGCCTATAAAATTCAATTGATATATTAGTTTTGCAGAATGCTAATATATAATATGATTACATTCGAAACGTTAAATAGTAGTATTTCTTGTAATCTACTGGTTTCTAAATAAGTTCAGTTTAAAGGCCGTTTAAATAATTACCATTATTTTTATTATATATATTAATATTATTTACACATAAACACTAAAAATACCGTTATATACGTACATAAACACCCCCACATGTACACACATATACAAGCACGCAAGCGCACACACACATGAATTTGTTTCTAAAATATTTCTCAGTATTATCCACACGAATAAATTTAAAATAATATTGAATAAAATGAAATACTGCATTATATTTAACCCAATCTCTCCTTCTCACTTTAAATTTATCCGTCTAGATCGAGAAGTATTGCAGAAAATATTTCTTAATATTTTAATATTTCCATATATTTATATATTTGGAGTTTTTCTAAAATATTTCTCAATATTATTGTATGGATAATATTGATATTTCAGAGGAGACAGAAATATATACCACAACTGCAGTATATATTTGCCACTGCCCCTCAGTATCGCATGTACTGCCACTCTGTTATTTGACGAATGAGTGCCATTTATCTACATCTGAATAATATTTCACAAAAATCTGCAATAAACTTCTTAATATCATTGAATTTGTGGTTTCATATCTAACAGCTACAACAGGATTTAAATTTTGAATTTTATACCTTCAAACAGCGTAAAGGATTTCATGGCATGGAAAATAACAGTCGAATGAACTAACCGAAAGCTTTATTAAAAGCAATATTTATTTTCAACCTACAGTGAAATACGTTTTACGCGAAAACGCTTAAGACGAAATATAGGTTAATGCAAAATAATACAACGGTCCCGACCAACTGCTATATATTTCCATGCATAGTTTTCTTTCAACAGGAAACGAAAATCGCTTAAGGTATCCGACTACGTTCGGAATCGTGATATTAAAAAGGCACATAAATGGATAATTTTCATGATATTTAGTGTTACATAGATTAGAATACATGTATAAAATTGTTTTAAGGACATTTTGACAAAAAAAATTATTTAAATACAATATTTCGGCAAAAAATGAACTCAGAATAACCTTTATTCAAAATGTTCTCCTTTTGTGAAAAATGCTTCTATATTATAATAATATTTTGCCTGTATACAGCTCAGACCTCTGTACAGAGGCTCAACTATGATTTTTGAACAATTCACATTATTTTCAGAGTTACAACCCATTAAAATAATTATCGGCGTTTTTTTAAAATTTCTTCCCTCTGTTGTCGTAAAACATGGATAAACCCACTTCTGAGTTATATATTTCAAATTTTTCTAGTTGAGCCTCTGTACAGAGGTCTGAGCTATATACAGGCAAAATATTATAATAGAATTTTTTCACAAAAGGAGAATATTTTGAAAATGGGTCATTCTATGTTCCTTTTTTTTCAAAATATTGTACTTGAATCATTTTTTATTGTAATTTTATTCTTAAAACAATTTTATATACATTTTCTAATCTAAGCGACACTAAATATCATAAATATTATCCATTTATACGCTTTTGCAAAATCACGGTCCCGAACGTAGTCGGATACCTTAACGCGAAAAGATTTCCTTTCACTTAATGAAATGTTAAAGGAAGCTTCTGTATTACTGGGCTGCCTACTGTATTATCGGAAGAATTCGTTGCAGTAGACAATGATAATGTGTGAACAGCCCCAATTAAGGCAGACAAAGTCATTTTGGAGTTTGTTAAAAGCTCAAAAAATGTTATTAATGGAAATTCCGGGGAACATCTGAAATGAAGAACGTCATGAAAAGTATGCGCAGTTATTTAGACGCACACTTCATTGGTGAAATGAATAACAAAATGAACCACACATGTAGAACAATTTGTTGACAATGTGATGCTACGAAAACAGTACAAAAAATATAAGTTTTTATTTTAGAAAAAAAAAAAAAAAACCTAAATAAATATTATTTTTAAAAATTTAAAAATTTTGCATTATAATTTTCTTTAAATTCTTGTGAATGTTTTTGTTTCAGTGATTTTTAAAAAATATATGCATATATACATATTTATGTAAATAAAATACTCTAAGAAACTACTTATGAACGAACTTGTGAAATGCAACGATTTTTTTAAAAAAAGTAGAAAGATATTGGATGTTTTTATGAACACTGCAGAGTAAAAAAACCTTTTTTTTTAACTGAATTATGGTACTCAGTATGTTGCTGTCTTTTTGCAAATAGCCAAAACGTTTTTCAATAACATACAACAACCTTTGTATGAATATATTCCATTGTAAAACATAAAGAAAATATTCATTTAAAACGTCAGTTGTGTGGTGTAGTTTGTTAGACGCTGACCCAGTACGCCCAAGTTTGCAGGCTCGATCTTGTTCAAGTTAAAGGATTTTCCTGATGGGAAAAAACCGACAGAGTCCATGTCGTATGATTATTCGGCGTGTTAAAGATTCTTAGAGTGCTTGTTTGACTTGGGTGCTCTAGACAAAATTAAATTCCTAGTACAATTTTGCATCCGCAGAGCTCAGGTGCCTCCCTCTGGAGAAAAAACAAGATGTGATACCAGCTCCCGTGGAATGTACTAGGTCTGAAAGGGTAATTACCAATCCGCAAACCAATTGAAAAGAAAAGAAAAAAATATTTATTTAAGGGGGCACAATTCGATTCAATTGACCAAAATCGGTCAAAAAATCAAATCTAATTTTTGTAGCCTAAATTACCCTTTATATACTTTTCTATAACCTCACAAAATTTGAAAGCTGTTAACTTAAAAAACACGCAGAATTATGATATCTTTTATGTTCGATTTATTCACATCCCTATGACAAATCAAAATTTTAAACTTATTTATCTCAGAAAGATAAAATAACTAGTTTATCTTCATTTAAAATGCTAAGGCTTTTTTTCTATTGTGCCTAATGCTTTAAATTTTTTTCACCTACTGCTAATAGTACACACGTAACAAAAGTTGGTATGCATTTTTGAATCAAACCAATACTTATTTTTTTTAAAATAATTGAATTCAGAATTTATACATTTTTAAGGAATTTTCAATAAGCATTCATAAAAAGAGGTATTGTACGAATACCAATCATGTTATTGCAAAACTCATACCAACTTTTGTTATATATAGTTTGATGTACTTCTAAGTCAAATTTCATGCGTGTACGCAAATTTTTGTAGGAGGAGTAGCATTTTAAATTCACTTCACAAATTTCAAGTTTTTTCCTTAAAAAAATTATATGGCTAGCATTTTATGAAATTTTGAGCACAAAATCTATTTTACATAGTATATACACATAGGAGGCAACGAAACAAATTTTAAAAGTCCTTAAATTACAATTTTTTGCTTACATCGTACCATGTCCCCTTAAAATCGGAAAGTGGTTTTGGTCCATCTTATGGTTGATACAAATATAAATTCCAGTTCAAAACTACAAGATTAACTCTTTTCTTTTTTTTTCTTTAAATTTTAAACGACAAAGAATCATTTTATAGTTTCTTTTTCTTTTTTGGACCTCTTTTTTGACTTATAGGACCGAAAAAAAGCGTTGCTTTTATGCAGTGAGTTACTCTAAAGAGAAATAACAAACTCGGCAAAAATTAATAATAATCTCATTACGCACAGAGCATTATGCATTTTTTCGGTATGATGTAAAACATGGTTTCACAATTAAAGGAACTGTGTACCTTGAAAAAGTGCACACACAAAGAATGGTTTGAAAAGAGGGGCCTGTGGTTTGCTTGGAGCGACAGGAAGAATGTGTGTACCCCAGGTGTGAAGATGGCAACTTTCCATTTCAGAGAAATAATGGAAATTTCTGGAGGCGCGGCCCCGGTTTCCTTATCGATCTCTCTCTGTTATGACTTCTTCCGAGGAAAATGAAAGAGGGAAAAAAACAATGTTATATGGTTTTGTAAAATCTATTTCGAAGTCTGTAGTGTTCATAGAAATTGGGTGGAATCTGAATGCCCCCGGCTGTGTCTTTTGGAGAATAAATATGGCCTCATCTTTTTGGGAGTCCTCGCGACTTTCTGCAAAGCGAATAAATGCGGAGTGAAATTGATTTGCTTTTATTTTTACTCTTTTTTTATTTTTTTATTTTCAGTTTCAGAATTTTGAACAAATGAGGTTGAAGCGCTTATGCATCTCAAAAGAAGGTTTTTAAATTTGTGTCGACACTGAATTTCATTTTTAAGAAAAGAAGAGTTTTTACCAGTTTTTGTACCGAATAGTTTCCTTTAAAGAAAAAAAAAATGTTTTCAAGCTTTTTTAAGTATTACTTGAAGAGCTGTTTATATGTTAGAAATATTTTAAGGTTTCCGACTACGTTCGGAACCGTGATTTTGCAAAAGCTTATAAATGGATATGTATGATATTTAGTGTCACTTAGATTAGAAAATGTATGTAAAATTATTTTATGAATAGTATTATAATAAAAAAAGTATTTAAAAGTACAATATTTTGACAAAAAATGAACGTAGAATGACCCATTTCCAAAATATTCTCCTTTTGTGAAAAATGCTTCTATTATAATACTATTTTGCCTGTATTCAGCTCAGACCTCTGTACAGAGGCTCAACTAGAATTTTTGAAATATATAACTCAGAAGTGGGTTTATCCATGTTTTACGGCAACAGAGGGGAGAAATTTTAAGAAAAAAACGCCGATAATTATTTCAATGGGTTGTAACTCTGAAAATGTGAATTTTTTAAAAATAATAGTTCAGCCTCTGTACTAAGGTCTGAGCTATATACAGGCAAAATATTGTTATAATAGAAGCATTTTTCACAAAAGGAGCCGAAATATTGTATTTAAATAATTTTTTTTTGTCAAAATGTCCTTAAAACAATTTTATACTTGTGTTCTAATCTAAGTAATACTCAATATCATAAAAATAATCCATTAATGCGCTTTTTTAAAATCATAGTTCCGAACGTAGTGGGATACCTTAAAACGCCTAAAAAATGAACTATCAAATCGGAAATCAAATAAAAATAATAGGATACACTCTCTACGCTGGATATTGTTATATTGGAGAGTCTTCGATTTTGTTTGGAACTAATCATATAAGATGCGAAACGAATAGAAATATGTCTCGTAAACAATTCAGCAAGATAAGAGTTTAAAAATATCCATTGGTATATATATTTTTTAAGTTGTGCAACATTTTTATTTTCTTGACTTAAAATAGAAAATTGACAAGATAAACAGGTATTCTGAAATCAACATACTAAAATACATATGATTTTCAAATACAGAAGAAACCCAACCTCTTGAGACAATGGCAACATTCTGTGAATAGCGTAATGTTTGGTACACAAGACATAATGTTATCGTGTCCGGGGTACCCGATATGACAAAGGCTAATACTCCCGGGGCTTTTGGTGAGAAATTTGCGACGAGGACACTTAATATTCTACTAAAAGGCCATTCTTGCACCTCTCTTTAAAATTATGCATCACCACAGGACATTACAATTCTCAAGCTGCCTCGCTTGTTATTGAGACTTTTTGACCAATTTGCAAGTGAACTAAACTAATAGACAAAACAAGAAGAATTAAAATTTGGAGCATAGATACTGGTTCAGGTGTTATTCTCGTCATTTGACTGTGGTTCAGTATCACTAAACCCGTCAGCAATAGACATAATGTTGCTATGAAGCGTGAGGCCAATAATCAATAAAACAAGCCACAGAATCTATGTTGTTCCTGTGAACACTTATATTAAATAAGTAAACATTAAAACAGGAATTAAATAAACATTTAAAACAACAGCGCCATGTTCTCGGTTTTTTTTCTTTATTATTTTTTGTACACAAACGAAAACTGTTGCCACTCACAAGAAGACATAATAATTTTTAAACATTATTATAATAAGAAATAAATAAAGTATGCAAGATGACGTCCCTGTTTGGGAATACTTTGGACTGCATGTGGAATTCAAGCATGCGAAGAAACATAGTTTCTAAATGTCTTTAAAGGGAACAAATAAAGGTTAAAATAGCTCTTTAAATTAAACAAGTAATATAAAAGATTTTTTTAAGTCAATTCCTACTTAAATCAACAAAGAAAATTTTTATATATTTTATTCTAGATACTTTTTATTATAATATAAATATGTATATACATAGGACAGAATCGCAACATTAAGTGGTAATTAATTTTTATTAAAGTATCGAATTGTCATCCAAAACAATCGTGTATATAAAATTTCAGTTCAACAGAATGCTTTGAAACGTGAGAAAAAAACCTTTTCACAAGTTTTGACACAAGTCGCCAAAATGGTCGCTGAGTCGCCAACGTGGCTGTTTTTGTAATTCTTTAAATAATTAGTTTTAATCAATTAATGTTTATTAATTATAATTAAATTACTGCATTATCATCCAAAATAATCATGTATATAAAATTTCAGCTCAATTGAGAGCTTTAAAATGTATTTTATTAACGATTGAAAATTCCACCAAGATAAATAAATAAATAATTATATAGAGAGTGTGAGCTAATAGTAGGAATTGAAAAAGAGAAAAAGTCTGCAAATAAATCCTATTAATTAAAAGGTAAAAGTTTTTTTGATTTTTTGAGTTGAAACTCCATAATTATAAGTTACCAACAGTATATTTCTTTAAGCACCTCCCTAACTAACCTGATTTATTGACTAGACATACACTCGTCATTAAAAAGTCGGTTCAGAATCTGAAGACTCAATATTTGAATTCCCTTTGTACATGTCGATCAAGAAAGACATTGCTTGGAACCCGTGTTAGATAGTGGGCTTAAAGGACCTCTTTATCTCTTCGGATCGGTCTGCTGGGAAAGAGGGAAAAAGGATGGGGAAAAAGAAAAGACAGAGAGACAAACGAAACAAATCCCTTTCCCACTACACTGAGAATGAGTTTCGGTTAGGAATAAGAAAGTAGCCGAAGATTGTCTTGAGGAGCGAATAAAGAATTCTTTTCTTTTCTGATTAAAATACGAAAGAAGTGTTACAAGTGCCGAAAGAATTGTCAAGTAAGCGGTGGTTGGGTGTTCAGTTTTAAGGGTTATTTATTTCTTTTAACGAATTATCTGAACAATGTCGTGTTGAAGGAAGTAATGGAGTTCAATGTTTTTACTCGGTGCTAATTAGTTTCGTTAAGCAACAAAACTCCCCTCGTATTTAGGGAGTTCGGTCATCCGGACCGCAATTTACACACCGCAAAGTGTTAATTAATTGTCGAGGCGCGCTTTTTCTTCCGTTTTTATCCTGTTTAAACGAGTACAGGTTTCGGCTGTTAAAATGTTCGTGTGAACTGAAGTGAAAAAATTTCAGTTGGGAAAATTTTTACCGAAATCAGCAAGTTTTTTTTAATGAAGATTGGATTTGATTTTTACTAAAGTCTTATTCTTATAATAACGCATAATCCATTAATGAAGGGTCTTGAATTATAAAGTGACCACACTGGCACCTCCAAACTTCCAAAGCTCACCAACGTCACCATCGATCGGTTAAGCGCAGTGCTTCTCTCTCAAACTTTCAATATCTGCGACCCAATATTCAATCTTAACTTTCATCGCTCTCCTCCTTCCTCCATACTATAACAATGTATTGAATTAAATAATACAAAACTTTATTGCTAAGGCTGCAATACGACTTTAACCTCTTAAGTGCCACCGGAGTATGTAAACATCTCCATCAGACGAAACGTTAATTGCCTCGGACGTATATATACGTCTTTCCGAAGTATGATTTTTTCTGAATACTGTTGTCCGTAAAATTATTCTGAATGCTTTGGTGTGCAATAAGAGGACCTTGGAAGTGTCAGCGTAGAATTTACTTATTTCAAAGAATTTGCTCATTTATTCCTTATCCCCCCCTCCTCCCCAATACATCACATACGTGAACCTACTTGAAAAACGGTGCAATTGAGAAGCGAATCATGTAACTTTTAATCGGCAGTTAAGGGATCAAATATAAACCGTATAAATTATCCAAATAATTGTTATATAATTTTTGCATATAATTTTATATAAGGCAAGCCCATGGGGTCACTGCTAATTATTAAACTTGTTCTTAACTTAGTATTGTTAACTTAATTTAAAAGACATTGCGCATTACTGAAACATTTATAAGTGTATTATATATCAGTGTAAATGTGTATTTCATTTATTTTATCAGAATGTATTTTGTTTGCTTACTTTCAGTAGATTAATAATTTTTTTAAAAAATAATCTTTTGCTTTCGACTTTACAATATGCTCGGGCCCCCCTTGTGGAGTTCTCTCCCTCTAGGGGGCGTGACCCCCGGTTTGAGAAACGCTGGTTTAACGTACTTCAACCAGTTTGAAACGAATCCTCAGTGTTATTAGGACTTTTAAGTACTGGCTCTTCAGCTCCGGTCACTTGTTTGCAAGCATTTAGTTACCATGGCCTCTTAATTGAAGAAAGAATTAAATATTAGTTTTTGTAAAATGAATAATTTAAAATAATGCCCATTTAAAAAATATTCAGGCAAAAATTTAAAAAAATTATATATATAAGAATTTTTTGATTGAGTTCAGAAGAGAGAGAGAGAGAAAGAGATACTGTTGTATGTCTCCTTAACCACGTTTAGATTTTTTTAAACTTTGATAACTCTTAAATAACTACTTCCTATGAGTAAAATTAAAAAGGTTGTCGAAGAAGAATATAAATTTACATTATATTTCGAGAAGAAAAGAATTTTTTTTTTTTTTTTGAAAATATTTCTGCAGTTTTTAAAGATGAAGAATGCTTTAATTTCGTGTTACTTGCGTTTCTTACAAGATATAATCAATAAACTATTATATTCACTATTATGTATGTTAGAGGTTTATGTCTTACCGTTTGTATTTAAGACAGTGTACATATTTTTGATAACTTATATAACTTACAACTAAAATTTCTTTTCAATTATTTTACATTTAATTCTACAATCTTGGAATTTAGCGTTACGTTTTCATTAAAATCAAAACTGACTACCCTTAAATTCGTACTAATTTATTAAAAAACAAAATACAATTGAAAATAAAATTAAATTTTCTTTTTAATTTATACAGCTTTTAACGATTCTGAACAGAAAAAGATTCGATTCCTAGTAATTGATTCATACACATACAGTCGAATCTCTATATAACGAACCTCTAAACTGTGAATTTTTCTATATAGCGAACGTTTTCTTAGAACGAACATTTCACGATTTTCTTCGTAAAATAACCTCTTTATAGCGTAGTACATTTTCTATATATAACGAACTTTTTCTTTTATGATTCAATTTTTTTTCCTCCCTTTTTTAAAGTATTTCTGAAAACATTTCTAGTTATTCTCTCTTTAAGACATTTTATGGTGGTCATAAATCTTGCACCGGTTTTATTAGATCTTAACTCAACGAGAGCAATAGAGCTCTGAACGTTTCATCCAAGAAATGCAACCTTTGACCCCCATTGCCCAGTTCACTAGAAATATCTTCGATGTCCTCTTTCACCCTCAGTGGAATTGTCCTGTGTCCCCGTGCTCTCCATATAAAATAATGTATGTTTAATATTACTTGTATGCTTTCAATTATAAAATTTTCTTAAAATTCATCATTTTTTGTATAAAATTATTTTCTCAATATTGAAAATACAGTGAATTATATTCGACATTATTTTTTCTTGTTTTACTTCCAGTTTTTCTTTATTATTTTTTTTTGATGGGTAAGATATATAAATAAACATATATTAATTTTAAAAAGGTGTGAATAAGTACTTTTTTTAATATATAGTATTTATGAATTTAAAATTTGTTTTATGTGGTTCATATAAAGTTTATTAAAAGATGAACCTTTGTATAACGAATTTTCCATACAACGAACTTTTTTCCGGGATTTAACGACTTCGTTATATAGAGGTCTGACTGTATTAGATAAACTTCTATTGAGCTCTTTAAAAATATGTATACTGACAGAGCTCTTCTAAATGTACGATAAACTCATAAAACAATATTTGGAATTTGATGATTGAACTACTAAATTTCTTATTTATGCATTTGTAATAAGTTTAGTAGTAGTTTATTAAATACATTTTTTCTTAAATTTTATTTTATATTTTTAACATAAATGTTACTATCTTTTAATTAGCTTTGAATTTTATTTTATTATTTTGTTAACGATATACATTGATAAAACGATATAAAATGCATTGATAATTGATTCAAAAGGTATTATTTACGTTTACATATTTTTGCATATGATGTACTATTGATTTTTAACTATGGCGGTTATATAGTGGAGTAAGCAGCATCTTCATGATTTCAGAATATGCTGTTTAAGATTTTTTACATGTTAATAATAGTATGTTTGCCTTGGTTCTTAGAGTAAGTGAATAATTTTTATCTGTATTTTATCTCCTAGTTATTTGGTCTAGTAACATCATCAAAAGAAGGGGACGGTTGGTACCTGCGACAATATTTAACCCTACTTGTCTCTCAGTCCTGAGCATAAGAATTTATTCTTTATATATTTTACTATTTTCTTGCTTAAAATTTTTCTTTAAGCTTGATAATCACATGCATGGATGTGTGTGTATATGTGTTACAGCAGTAAGATTCTTAAGAATTTAAAATCAGCAAAGTGAAAAAAAAAATGTCTATTTCACTTTACTTCCAGATATATCGTTAAATCATCAAATAGCGGGATGAGACCCATGTTAGTTTTTTTTTTTGCTCCTATATTTTATGTTCTACCTTCCGAACTTCTCTGCAGAGACATTTTGTGCTATTTTCATATCTTAAGACAGTGCGTCTCAAACTTTTAGTATTAGCGACCCAATTTTCAATCATAATTTTCATCACGCCACCTTCCATATAATGATAATTTATTGAATGCAATATAATAATATGCTTTTACGTATAGCTACAATGCGAACTTATTTGTAAATCATAAAAGTTGTGACGGGGCTTTACCGTGTTTTTCCTATTAATCTTCTTGGGAATCTTTGTGGGCCAGCATTGAGTTAATTCACAGCCAATCCTCTCAAGAAGAAACCGTGATATTCGGATTAGTTAGTAGATATATAGTGAAGGTTTAGTAATCGCAAAGAAGAAGGAGGAAGGAAGCTGAGATGCTGAACGCCGTGAGCTGATGCTAAGACGTTAAACTCAGAAGCGTAATTATAGAACGGGCTTTAGCGAGTTAAGTAAATTAAGGAAGATAAAGATTCATAGGATAACTTTGCTTAAAGATCAGTGGTTAGGATTCCAGGAGCTTATTTATTTAGAAATTAGGGATACATTATATCACACCTGATTGCCTTTCTATAGTAAGACTTGTGTTGTTCAATATCTTTAGACAATAATAAATTGGATTTATTATGGCTAACTTGGGTGATCAATCCTTTCCTCTCACAAATCTAGATCACGTAGATGAAGAGATGATACTCCTTGGATGGGGGGCTATCACAAAGTTTTCAATTATTGCATTACATTTCGCATATGTTACCTTTTAGTAGTAAATATTTCAAGTTACTTTTTTCTAGTAATAGGATAAGTAATATGCTACTTTTCAAAGTTCAGAATGTATTTTGTTTGGCTTCCTTCGAATAAATTAATAATTTTTTAAAATAATTAATCTTTTATTTTCGACTTTTCGATGTTTGTAGCCCCCACGTAGGATTATCACGCCCTTTTAGGGAGTCCCTCCTCACAGTTTGAGAAATGCTGTCTTAAAAACTATTTATGTATTTTTGAACCGTTCACATCATACAATTTTTCCAAATAGCATATACAGTTAAAAGAAAGTGAAGTAATAATGAGCAATATACTTTTTTAAAAAATAAAAAAAAAGCTATTTTTATAAAAGAAAGCAGTTTTATGATGCTAAAAAACTGAAATATCATTTGGGATTATTACGTTCTCGTGTATTTTAGCCCGTGGTGGCGAAGTCCTATCACCATTACCTTGCGTCGAGGAATAATTGAAACGATTCTTTCTGCAAAAACGAGAAACAAAAGAGGAGTAAACAAAACAGATGGCTGTAGAAATGCGCGAAACTTCATTTCCGGAAAAATGATTTACGAAATGGGGATGCGTTAGGACCCTTCTCCCGTTATTCACTGTGCCGACAATGCATCATGTAGCAGGACATTTTCAATTAGAAGGCCCCTGGGCTAAAGATAAGTTTATGAGCATTAAAACAAACAGGGATGCACCTATTCTGCCCCCAGAGAAAAAGTTATCCTTATTCGAGTGCATTCCAAAATCTATTTCCAAATTCATTACATTAGAAAAGAGATGTAAACATTAAATTCAAAATAGAGAGGGAACAGAATGGAAAAAGAACGAAAGCACCGCCGTGTACCATTAGAATAATTGCGACGTCTCTCAGGTCTTTTAATAGGAAGTCGAAACAGAGCTCCTTCCGAATTATTTTTCCGCCGTGCGATATTTAAAAAAGTAACATTCGTATTCGTCTTTTATGGCCATATCTCTAGTATCATCATTTTTTCCCCATGATATGTATACTCAGCGCTTGTTATGCCATCTCTTTTTTTTCCCTTTTCCCCTCTTTCAAAATTTCATTTCGTTTAATAAAACAAACTGTCCCCAATCATTAAAAGAGCCGGCAGTTTCCGGCCGAAATTATCCTTGCGTTCTTTCGCGTAATGACGATGCCTCGAAAAAGTGAAAGAGAGAGAGAGGCTGAGAATAATTCCCTGCCAAATATCGTTTCTAATCTGGATCGCTGATTTCTGGAGAGCAGCGTGTGCTCGGGCAATTACGATTCCGGAATAAATGAAAAGATTTAGCGAAGGGTGAATTATCGAATATTTTCGAGTTTTCTTGGTGCCCTCTCTTCTCAGGGGATGGTTTGTGGCGCAAACGACGTCGTTTCGCGAAAAAGTCTCTCTCTTTAATAGCTGAGGGCTGCTTCCTTTTCACATCAAAGGGAATTCCGCCGCAGTTTTCGAGTAGCCTTTTCAAAAGGGTTTTGATTTTTGAAGGAAATCGGTTGTACATAGAAGCTCTTTCAAATGGTTTCTTTTTAAGAAATTTCTTGTGGTGACAAGTATTTGAAATAAAGTGAGTCGCATTTTTTTCTTGTTGCAATCTTCATGTGGTATCTTCCCGGCATAGGATTTTCAAATTTATGAAACAACATAGTTGAAAGACATCGATTTTTTTGTTGTTGTTAATACAGACAAACAAATATTAAAGTAAATTACTCTCCTCTCTGATTTTAAATTTAAAGCAACTTTGGAAAATGCCCATTTATGAAAATACGAAAGAAGCATAAAATGTGTACAGGTTCACATAATATATTTTGAATATATTGATATGATTGAGGGAGTGAGTGTTAATAATGTCACACTGCAAAGCAACAAGATGATTATTTTGAATAACGATCAAGTAACGAGGAAGACATCCGAGGAGATGCCTCCTTTACAATCTACCACACACAACGCCAATGGCAGAGAACTACTTTAACACACAGTGGATCTTCAGTGGCACAAGGGCTCAAACTAAGGACACGCCAGCTACGAACGAGTTAACCGTTACCACTAGGCTTTACATCGGTCATGTATAGATGTGAAATACATGTATTATGTGTACACGTATATATCGGTATTTATAAAATGCTCTTCATCTAGAACAGGGATATCCAAACCAAATGACCTTGGGGGAACTTTGGAAAAACATTATAATCTCGCGGGCCGCATATGAAAATATGTACCTTTATATCAGATTTGGAAACAAAAAGAACAAAAAAAGTTATTGGAGTGAAAATTTAAAACAGAATGAATTATTATTACTGTTTTCATTATTTTTCATGTATACAGACATAGATAATATAATAATGTTTATATAATATAATAATGCAGTGATCCAATAATGTTTAAAATATTACAGTTGCCATTTTCTTGAAAATCACGGTGTTCCTTTTGAATTGATCTTTCGTTACTCATTGTTGAAATTTTATTGTGCTGCCATTCGCAACCGATTAAGTATACATTGCTCTTTATCTTAACCACCCTGAATATATTTTTTTAAACTTTACAAAACATCTCTGACTGCCTCTTGCTTTTTGGGCACTCCAAACAGAAAAGGAGGAGGACAAATGAAAGTCACGCACACAGAGAATCATGTACCATCCATAGAAAAAGATATGCATAATGCAATTCGGAATTTATTAAAAAAGAAATTTATTGTAGTAAAATCAAATGTAACTGTTTGATAAAATATAAATCTATTAAATCTAAAGGACATTTCTATTATCAAAAAGGATTTATTTTATAACAAGAACCGGTAACAGACAAATACAGTGTAGATTTATATATATATATATATATATATATATATATA
>BMAV01016964.1:35802-64301 GCA_019973955.1 Trichonephila inaurata madagascariensis | reverse complement strand
TATATATATATATATATATAAGTTTCCCCTCAAATAAATTTCAAAATGAAAAAACTTTAAAAACCCGATATTTAAAATTTTTTTTAAAAAGAGTCGGCGGGCCGCAAATTACGTACTGGCGGGTCACATGCGGCCGGCGGGCCTCGTGTTGGACACCCCTGATCTAGAAGATGTTTTTTAATTAGTATACATTATGTTCATGTTGTCGTGGCATACTTGAGGAGGTTTGGTGCTTTTTTAATTTATATTTACTGATGTAGAAGAGCAATTCAAACAGTAAACAATAAAATGGACACAACATAGAAAGAAAGATAAACATAAGTGGCAGCTGGTTATGACGGGATTTAGACAAAATAGAGTTTTTCCAGTATCTTGGGGGGTTTTATATGAAGCGGCCACAGGAAGGTTTGGAATCCAAGTGATTTTCCTGGATGGAGCTAGTTGATTGGTGGAAAGATATCGTTCGATAGATTCTGATGCAATCTTACTTTAAAAACGCAAGCTGCTAATTTTCAAGAGATACGGTTACGATTATCCCGTTATGGGAGTAAGCTAGTTAATTATTTACGCGCGAGTCCTGAAAGCCAGGAATATTACAAATTAAAAAGTTGTTTAGATGAAATTAAAGAAAATTATTACATTTATAGCTTTAGAAGTATTTTCTTAAGTTCTTTTTTCTCCTGAACTCTCCAATGCATCGCGTGATACTCTTTTTTTTTATCTACCCATACATTATTATATTATTTTAAAAATAAACTTAGGGGGGCAGAAAGTATCCCCCGTCCTCCCAATGGTGAATCAATGTCCATTGTACAAATTATACAACTGTTCATACTCTTTTCTCAATTTATAAAGCTGTAATTTACATGTATAATGAAGTTCTAAATGTGTACTTCGACTTGGAGAAATATTGGTGATGCAGCCAAGTTAGCATCCTAAATAAATTTATTACACCATCAAAATTTCTTTTTACATTATATATAGAGATTTGAAAGAAAATATTTACCAATCAAGAAGCAAAATTGTTTTGTTTTTCAGCTGAATCTGACATATTATTTTTTAAACGAGTAGTCGTAAAAATTATGCCATTTTCCTCGACTGCAGAAGTAGTACAAGTTTATTCAATTTTCATTTTGTAACAGCTGATTCCACTAAAATAAGTTACAACACCACAACAGCTTGTAGAATTGAAAAAAAAAATGTGTTCTTGGAAACCATAGCACAGTTAACACTACAGTCTTATTTCGTGGATTGCACCTTATATCTGATATGGCACCCTTAAAATATGTTTACATATAATACATGACGGAATAATTCACTCAAACCTTACTCTTTACTCTAATGACTTATACAACCATTTTAATGTTCCCCAAGGCAACATTGAAAATTCGTTATGAAATATTCTTATCTAATCATTCATTAAATATGTAAAGAAAAATATATTTACATTTTAGAATCTTTTATTAAAGGTATTTTAAAAGGGAACATTTTTATTAGAAACGACTGTTTCGATTCGCGTAGATTTCTTACTGTTAGAAACTCAATCACGTGTACGACAAAATAAAATTACAGAAATTCGAATCTCGAAGTAAATGTTTTTTTTTTTTCTCCTTCATATTTTACAAAAGATGTCAGTTCTAAAAAAGTCATTTCGCCATTCCAAACATTTCCCCCGGCATCACTTTAAAAGAGCAGCGAGAAAAAGGGCGCTGTTCAATTGAAATAAGAAATACATTGATACTCTGATGATCGAAATTTAAAGTAATGTCTGGAACAAGGCAGAGCTCGAATTACGCTGCACATCTCATTTCTTGGCGGTATTGACCTGTAGTTTCTTCGGGGGGTGGGGTAGGGGTGGGGGAGGGAATGATTACGGCATCGAGGACCCTTTGTCGCTCGTTATCTCTTCCCCTTTAAACCGTTTCGAATTTATTTTTTACAATCGAAACCGCTATTTGCAGAGGGACTTTATGAGAAGGCAATAAGAGTTGCCTTTGTTTGTTTAGAATAGTGTCGAGTTTTGCAAATGGCGCACTTAAGAATCCCTCCGTCGTCGTATTCAATGAGTCAGCACCGAAAAACAAAAAAATCGTCTGCGGCAGAACAAAAAGAGGACGTAAAGAGTTTCCACTACCCCCTTTTTTTAAAGTGCATCGAGTATTTTTCCGTTTACGTAAATCTCTATCGTTATTTGTGGGATCAGGTAAAAACTGATTAAAGTACCTTTTTTGTATGGGGGCAATGTTTGTGATTTCTTTCTTCTGAGAATTCCGCAAATTGCTTTAACATGAGGAATTGGAGGGAAAAGTTATTAGATGCTACAACGAAGAAATCAATAAGAACTTGGGAGTAAATAGCGTTGCAAGTTTTGAAGAAATGGAAATATAAAACCACTATTAAAAGCAATATTCTTAAGTATTAAACAGTTGAAATTGATTAAAAATCCATCTTATTTAAAGAAATGTAAACAATTATTAAATAAAACTACCTTTTCAAAAAAAGTTAGCAAATTTTATCAAATTTTCATGAGAATAACTTGAAAAGACTTAAAAGATATTAAGGCAGGGACGTCTTAAAGCATGGGCCAACTGCCCCCGGGGCCAAGGCCTCGGTTACAATGGGGGCCTCGTCTTGTTCTCGGCTCAGCCTCAATAAAATCATAATTCGAATAACTTCAATGGTCAAATATTATTTTTGCTTGTATTCTTTGGAAAACTAGGAATTTCGGACGATGTGTCAACTGGCTATATATGAAGACCGTCATCCATGTTTAGGCCTACCGCCATGCACTATCATTTTTCATTCAGTCAAAAGGTGGTCGTTGGTCGAGACGGTTTGTGGGATTGTAAGTCATGCACATTTATTTGCTTCGAGTTATTGTTTGTACGAGTATTTGACAACGTATGCTGTGTACTATCTACTTTTAAGCGTCATAGGTGGGGCCTACATTTGTGTGGGGCCCAGGGCCTCAAGAAGCCTTAAGATGTCCCTGTATAAAGGTATGGATAAAAAATTTTTAAAGGATGGGGACGATAAATTTTTAATATAAAATTTTCTAGTATACGCTCATCTTTAGTTCTACATGGTAGGATCAAAAAGTTTTCGGAATAGGTCAAATTCAAATTATTAAAAAATAGAGCAGTCATTCAATCTCATTGGCCTTCAAAGTACTGCTCTCCTGCACCCACACACTTGTTCCAGAGTGAGTTTAATCGTACAAAACACTCCTGGAATCCATTTTTGAAGAGGTTTATCAGTTGCTTCGTCGCATTTTGGATCACTTGATCCGAATCCAGAAAACGACGTCCCTTCAATTTCCTTTTCAGTCATGAAACAGGTAAAAATTCTTTCGTGCTGGAATCATTTCCGTATACTTTTTTCAGTAACTCGAGCGTCTCAGAAGGTGATTTCTCGAGCAAAACACAGAATTTAATATTTGCGCGCTGCTCCAAAACGACATTGCAAGATTTGACGAATGAAAAATTCGCTTTGTCAGAAATTCTCTGCAGCTAACACCAACAGTCCAGGAAATGAATTCCAGATGGCTATGTGTTTTTCTTATTAGTTCTGCCTACCTCCTAAACAGATATTTCCCTTCCAATGAACACCTTTTAAATGTAGTTGAACATTCCGGGAACATTTTGAATCTAGCAGTATGTTTAGTTTAATGTGTTCAGTATTTCAAATTAATTTGTTTGCACGTACTGTTTAAATAGGAATGTTCTTTTTAGAAATTGCTTTACGGTTGTCAAAGTTAAAATGTGTCAGAATGGTGATGTAGCTGCCTTCGTTACAGTCAAGTAGTAGGTCTAGGTGCTGGTACAACCAAAGGACTTGTCAACCACCGTGAAGATAGGCCCTTGTACATTACATATGTTTCAGATCAAAGGCCTCAAGTTGACATTGTACAAAAATTTGAAACGTGGGTATGTTAGCTCAGATATTGATTGAAGTTTGCAATTACGAGACCTGTCACCAATAGCTATCATGTTGCTTTAAAATACGACATAAAAAATAATCAGTTAAAGTCAAGATTAAAAAATAAATTGTACTACAATTGTACTATTAATTTCCAAGAGAAATAAAATTATTTTTTGTAAAATAATTAGTTTAAGACTTAGAAATTATCTTATATGAATCGTTTAATTATCCATCTATTCATTCCGGAGAAAGAATTAAAAAAACAGCCACAAAGTTTACAATCATCTTAACACTTTTCCAGTGCAATATTAAATAAATTATAAATTGTATGCATTCAAATGTATATGGTGTAAGAAATTTCTTTAGATATGCTTCACGAAATGTGTGTTTGAATGTGTTTTCAAACCATAAATATTTAAGTCATAAGATGAAAATAATTGGAATTCAACAACTCAAAACATACAAAATATCTAAGCGATTATTTAATTGTTCAAACAATATATTCCTTACATTCATAAATACTTTGATAAAAGACTTTATTTTATGGAAAATTTAACTCACACAGCGAAAAATTAATTTTAAGGCAAGCAATTATAGTTGCTTCTACGATATATATTTTCAAACTGGCGTTGTAGAACATATAGTGCTTTCTTTCGAATATAAAAGCCAGGAGGGGGGAGGAGGTATTGCAATGCAGTCTATTTTCTTACTAGTTTCTAAATATATCAAAATTTATGAGATAATTTAACATTGATGCTTGCAAAAAATATCACGAGAATTTCAATGCATATGTATCACTACTAATATTCTATTTTTATGTGATTGCAACTTAAAATAGGAGTATTTTAGTAATAGGTTTAAATAAAATCCGCAATTCTACTGAAACAATGCCAGCTGCAAGCTTGTAACCATAACCTCTCTGCTAACGCAGATACCGAAGTGTCACACTTAAAATAACATGAGGGCTATGGGCGATGGACCTTGTACTTCGAATTGGGGTCAAGTGACGAGGACGACACCTTAGTCAGCAACCCCCTTTCTCATAAATTCCTCACTACACCCAGGGGCCTCTTAAGACATGGGGCAACTGGGACCGGGCCCAGGACGTTGCCCTAGGGGGGGGGCACGTTTTGTTCTCGACTTAGTCTGAATAAGATCATGATCCGGATAATTTAAATGGTCAAATATTATTCCCGTGCATATTCTCTAAAAAACAGAGAATTTAAAATTGCATGCGAATTGGCAAGAGTGACAGAGCTGTATTATGTAATGACCGTTGTCCATGTCTGTGCTTAATATCATAAATAATCATTCAACTAATTTCGTCGAAATGCGGCCAACGGTCGAGCCGGTTTATACCTAGGTTTTTGAGATTGCGAGTCGTGCGCATTTGTTTCAAGTTGCCGTTCGAACGAGTACTTGACAATGCCTGCTTTATACCCAGGGTGGGCATTACGTCAATCGCGATCGACCAGTGGACCACCAAAACAATTTGGGGTGACCGCCTGAAGATCAGCAGTTGGTAATTATATACGGAAATATTTAAGACTGGCTGACACTACGACGACTAAGTATATTCTAGATTACAGGTATAATTACGAGAACTAATTTTAGATGAAAACGTTTTATTTTTTTAATGCATTTTGAATTTCTTGATTATAAATGCATCATTAAATCTTATTGTATTTGTGGCTATTATTATTATGTTTGTATTTTGCCTTTGACTTTAAACGCGGTTTCAAAAAATTGAGTTTTTTATTTTTTTTTACGTAGGTAAGTACATATTCCGTATTTATTATTAAGATATAATAAATATTGTTGACCTTTTTTCCTTACTTCACCGCACCTACGATACTGGGAACTGGACATACTCGTGAATTTTTCACAGGTTAGCGCGGCGCGATGGTCTAGGGTCGAATGTCTACCATCAGGGGCGTAGCTACCGCCGTATCAGCCGTATTAATGATACGGGCTTCCCCAAGCTACAGGGGCCCCAACATGTGTAAACTACAGTACAACTAACAAGGCTTTCTTTTCTATAAAAGGGCCCCGAAGGAGTTTTGATACGGGGCCCACTCAGAACTAGCTACGCCAGTGTATACCATTCTCATATCCTACTCCAATACGCAGTCAAACATGTTTTTTTCATTTTGTAGATTGTCAGGAACGAAGAACAGTAAGAAATAAATTATTGAATAAATAAGTAGCATTAATTAATAAAAAAATATTAATAACAGATAATTAATTAAATTTTACGTACACTATACATGGGATTATAATCGATCGGGGAAAAAATCATGGACTTTAGAGGAGTATCCGGACCCGTGGAGCCTCCCCCCCCCCTTTGTATACGCCACTGATACTGGATGGACCGCAACAGAAAAAATTAAAAGTAGCCCGCACCCTAGAAAAGTTTGCCCACCCTTGCTTTAGACTGTCTACTTTCAAAGATCTCAGGTAGGGCTTACTTTTGCATATGGGCCTATGACCTGAAAATATCTTAAGATTTCTCTAGGCCCAGGGCCTCAAAGAGTCTTAAGACATCCCTGACTAAATATAAGGTGCATCAGCCCTTCTACACAGCAGTGGCATCAGGACTAGAGCCGTGATTCAACAATGCCGACCGTGACTATGACCACTCGGATACAACGGTCACTCGGGGAAGAGTCAAATAAAACAAAGAAATGTGGTATCTTGTGAGCTATGATTAGGAGTAAATTTTGTTGTGGCGATCTTTTTCTCATTTAGACAGTTGAGACAATTATTTCCCTCCTCACATAATGCAAAGAACCCAGAAAGTGTCTTTTCACCGTTTGTGCACCACCCCTCTTGGGATAGGAGCCCATCTTTGTCGGAATGGGTGCGCGTCGAGTGATTGAATCGCACAAGTCTATCAGCGAGACTTCTTCATTATGTGCCTGGGAACGCGCAAATGGGGAGCAATGATAACAGTCATTACGATTGGGGATGTGCGCCCCATTTGTTTTCTCCAACAGCAAATGGGTGCGCCCCTCAAGAAATCATCGGCGAGGAGAAAGAAAGGCAAAAGTCACATTATTATTGCGCCTTTCGTTACCTGCGCAGAAAGGAGAGTCAACCCCTTCCCATTAGCAGAGTGCCTGCGGCTGATGCCTTTTGAAAATAATGGGCAGAAATTCGAGCATTTATGCATTACTCATGGGCGTCTCGTTATGTTGAGGTGCAATGGGGAAATAAAAGATTTGCTGTCATTCCCCGGAGCCGAGTGATTTTCTTTATAAACAAAGTCTGTAATTTTTCAGTAAGTTTACTATGGGCGATTTATGGTTTGAGAGAGGCGCATTGAAGATGTGAGACTATTAGAAAAACAATTGGTTGTGTTTACATTTAGAATGATTCTTTTATTATGAGGCTGAAACTTTGTACGATAATGTAAAATAAACTTGTTTCGTTTTCTTCTTTTGCGAAATTTGCAAAATGGCGAATGGGAAGTGGAACAATTTTACTAGTTAATGAAGCCATCTGGAAACGTAAGTTAAGAATCGAGGGTTTTTCTTTTGTAAAGAAAGTCATTTTTAAGTGGTTATGAAGTTAATCGCATATAGTAAGCCTTAAAAAGTATTGATTCAGTTTATTCTTCGCTAAAGTGCCTGATTGATTGATTGATTGAAAGGTTGAAGGGGATATAGAGCAATACAGGCTAGCTAAAGTGCCTATTAGCTACATATAATCTGCACATTGACTAGTATCAGTGGTGTAATGAAGAATAATAGCCCCTCCCCCTGCAAAGTCGGTCTTAGACCGCAAGCCAAATACGTACTTGAAGTCAGTCAGGCTTAAGGCTCCTTAGAAACTCTGTCCCCCCCCCCGGTACATGTACCTCGGGGGAGTACATTACGCCACTGACTAGGGTGATCCATTAAAGTGCCAAAGTTTCATTCCTCAAATTACCTATGTAATTTATGAATTACCTAGATAATCCGTATATTACATACAAGAACTCGTTAATCTGCACATTATCTACTAGGCACTCGTTAAAGTGAAAAAAAGATATTTGGTGGAACAACAGCAACGACTCAGTAGGCTTAAATTAAATGCTGTTTTTTGATATTTTTCTATCATGGTTGCGATTGCTATATCGGTATGTGCAGCTTCACTTTGTAATATTGGTACTTTTAACATTTAATTTATTTCCAGAAGATGCTAGACATCGTAAATTAATTCAAAAAGTCTTTTATCGTATAAGATTATTGTCAATTCCACTCCGTTTATAAATATTTGGGATAAATTATTCTAGAATGAGTCAATGTTCAATCAAAATTCAAGAAGAAAGGAAATGATAGGAACAAACTTTTGAGCTTTAATAATACGGAAACCGCTGATAGTTAAAATGCTGAATGCTTCTACACCTTAAGGTATCCGACTACGTTCGGAACCGTGATTTTTAAAAAAAGTACATAAATGGATAATTTTCATGATACTGAATGTCACTTACATTTGAATACATGTGTAAAATTATTTTAAAGACATTATGACAAAAACATTTTTAAAAACAATATTTTGGCAAAAAAATAACTTAGAATAACCTTTTTCAAACCGTTCTCCTTTAATAAAAACTGCTTCTATTATAGTAATATTTTGTGTGTGTGTGCTTATATAAAGTAAAGATTTCTCCAGAGAGTCTGAACTAGGATTTTTGAAAAATTCACATTATTTTCGGAGTTATACCAATTGAAATAACTATCGGCGGCAATTGTAATATATTTCAAAAATTCTAAATCAGCCTCTGTAAAAAGGTCTGAGCTATATACAGGCAAAATATTATTATTATAATTGAAGTATTTTGCATAATAGGAAAAAGTTTTTAAAATTGGTCATTCTATGTTAATTATTTGTCAAAATATTGTACTTCAATAATTTTTTTATTGTTATAATATTCTTAAAGCAATTTTTTATACATTTTCAAATCTTAGTGACACTGAATATAAATATTATCCATTTATACGCTTTTGCAAAATCACGGTTCCGAGCATATTCGGATACCTTAACGGGGAAAATACTTTAATCTTCAGATTAACTAGATAATATACACAATAAAGGCTTTCGTGCTTTAATGGCAACATATATAGTACATTGCAAATCGTTTAATTTTTGAAAATTTCAAAACAGTATTTTCTGCAGCATCTCCTAAATTTTGGGGAGTAATTTTGGTTTAACATTATAATTAAAAAATTACGCTTTCAATTTAACAGCTTGTCTTGATGCTAATATCAATAACTAAATTAACTTCCACTCTTAAATAACAAATAAAAAATTTATTTAGCATCTATTAAAGCTAAAGTACCTCACACCTCAAACAACTCCACAAACTTTATTCTTAGACTATCTCATACACTCCGCTTTCTCTCCTCTGTCATACATATAATTCCTCCGCACTATTGGGAATACAATTACACAACAGTAATGTTAAAACAGTGCCATCCATATCCTAAGCGACATGAATTGAAATAAAATATTATCTTGAAATAACTTTGAGTAAATATAAAATAGTAATAATGAAACATGATTAATGAATATTTAATAAGTTTTGGAGGAATACGTTGAAAAAAATATGCAAGTAATGATAATCTTTGGATTTAAATTTGCTACCATTACTTAAATTTCAATCGCAATCATTTTTAGAAATTATACAGTTTTTTTTAAATCTAAATATTTATGAGTGTCAAAACAAGAACAATACATCCGAAATTCAGCTGAAAAATTTATGAATTGCTGTTTCATGCAACTTTTGCATGTTTGATGAAACATTACATCATGAAATGCTACCTTGAACACCTACAGTTGTGTTCAAGGACGCATACACACCTGATATCCTCCTCTTGACCGCCACCACCGCTGCCGTGATGACCAGTAAAACCATGAGGATGACCAGTCCACCCGCGACGCCAGCCACGATGATGAGATTCTCTTCTTGAAGCACCCATCCAGAGGGAGCTGTAACGAAACAAACTCTTTACTCCTTCTCAAAATGAAAAGCTCACTATTAAATGTTTGCTATATGTTATTGTAGATTGCTAAACTCATTTGTAAATTCGTACTTCCTAAGAAATAAAATTAATAAGGACACCGAAATAGTTATGCCTTTATTTTGTTAATAATTATAGATTTCATCTCATCTTTTCTGTTTTGAATATTTTCTATAAAAAAACTGAATTTTTTAAAGAAAAAAAGTAAATAAAGCATGAAATTAAGTTCGCATTTTCTTGCTATCCAGAAACAAAAACACTAAATCAAATACAAAATGCATGACCATTAAAGTATTGAAAAATATGTCAGGAAGTCGTAATATGGATTAATTTATTATTCGACTCCTTAAAACGCAAATATGAAATTGTAATCAATTTAAATAAACACATTAATTTCTCAGAACGAGGCAAGGCAATATTAAACTAAATTTCTTATTTTAAACATATTCCAAAAGGAATGCATAGTATTAAATTCAATTATTAAGAAGAAGACATCTTCAATTATATGAGCAATCTTGACGGGAGCTTAGAATAAATTAAATGAATTATCAATCTTAACCGTATACGAAACAAATCGAAACTATCATAGCAATTAGTTTATTGTTCTTTTTTTAGAAAAACGTTTTCCTCTCTTCATGAATAGTTATATAATAAGTTTCTTAATAACTGCAAGCACTATTAAAAAATGTAAGTAATGCACTACAAAATCAAACTTTTTTTATATATAAAAATATATACAAAAATAAACAAGAATGCAAAAATTAAGAATGCAGATAAGATATTAACAAATCTGAATGAGCTGGCATAACGGAGTGAAAACTTATCAGAAGACAGACTGGAGACAAATATTGGACATATGACTATTTACAGGATGGCGCATGGTTATTTAAGTGAACTCACATTGGAAGGGTATAATGGTGTTGTGGAGGTGACAAATCCGTGGACAGAACCCGCGACATTAGGTTCGTAGCCAAGTAACATAGCTACTAGACAAAAGTGTGATCACCTCTGTCCGGAGGCTGTTACTGGCTTATAAAGCCAGTAACAGCCATTACAGTTTTTTTCTTTAGTTTTTATGTTTTCTGCAGCTTTGATGGATGCTTCAAAAATTAAAGAACATATTTATTAATCTCTAAGCAAATCTATAACAGTTTCAAATGATCATTTTCTTAAAATTTTAGCGCTGAATAACGGTTTAAGACATTTGTTGATTTACGTACGTTCATGCTTGTAACGTTCACACATTTACTCAATAAATTATATTTTTCTCAATTTTATGGTATAGTGAATGAGTGAGAGTTACATTAACGTCGCATTATAAAGCAACAGGAAGGTTATTGGAGACGGTCTTCGAAATTTCGGACTTTGGTCAAATAATGAGGACATCACCTAAACTGACACCCTCTCTCCAAACTACAGCATCACACCAACGGGAGGACTTCAAAAGATTTAACAGGCATGATTCCTCTGTACACAATGTGTCTTCAGTGGCATGAGTGAGTGAGTGAATATTAACGTAGCAGTGATCAGCTACACGAGGGCTGTGGCGACGGACCACGTAATTTTGAACCATGGTCAAGTAACGTGGATGACACCTGAGCTGGCACCCCTCTCTTAACTACCACACCACACCAACGGGAGGATGTTTGAGCTCTCGATAAATTTAAAGTGCATCGCCTCCCCTACACGGTGGGTCTTTAGTGGTACTAGGATCGAACTCATGACATGCCTGCCATGATCCGATACCTTGACCACTGGGTTACCGCAACCCTGGGTCTTCAGTGGCACCAGGAGTCGAACCAATGATACGCCGGCCACGAGTTCGTGACCATAACCTGTTAGATTGGGGAAGCCCCATTTGTTTGGTAATTATAATATAGCAAATAATACAGGGTAGAACAAACTGTGCCCGTCTGATACCATTTCAGAATTTATTTCAGTGAAATGAAGGGTTTGGAAGTTGTCGGGGGACAAATCCAGTTTACACTCAATATTATCTAAAAAATAAAAAACATTAAAAAAAAAATTAAAGGCAATTTCTACTTAGGTCAACTAAGGAAAATTTTATTTTAGTTACTTCTTATCAATTAATTACAATTAATATAAATATCTATATATATCTTACAGAATCACAATATCAAGTAGCAATTAATTTTTATTAATTAGCATTAAATTATCATATTGTTATCCAAAACAGTCGCGTATATAAAATTTCAGTTCAACGGAATACTTTAAAACGTGAGAAAAAGAAAATCTCTTAAAGTTTTGACCCTAGTCGCTAAAAATGAGGCCACCATGACTGCATCTGTAATACTTTAAATAATCAGTTTCAGTTAATTAATTTTAATGAATTATACTTAAATTATCGTACTGTCACTCAAAACAATCGCATATAGAAAATTTCAGCTCAAACGAGTGCTTTAAAATGTGAGAATAAAACCTTTTAATGTTTTGACACAAGTCGCCAAAAATAATAACAACGTGGCTGTATCTGTAATTCTTTGAATAATTAGTTTTAATCAATTATTTTTTTATTAATTATAGTTAAATTATCGTATTGTCATCCGAAATAATCGTGTATATAAAATTTCAGCTCAATTGAGCGCTTTAAAATGTATTTAAAAACGATTGAAAATTTGAACAAGATATATATAAAGAGATTGTAAACTAATAATAGGAATTGAAAAATGTATGTGAAATCATAAGAATGGTATTTTAGTGAGTCACAATAAATATTTCTTCAATAAAGCTTTTGTTCTATGTTTGTAAAAATTCAAATTTTTACCTTACAAATTCGGATCGTGTGAAATGATTTTTGCAAAACTCATTTTGAGAATGGAGTTGTACATTTTCCGCCCCTCACCTCTTCACAGAATGGACAAGACATCTCCCAGAGAGACTTTTAATTTTCATTGTAATTCATCATGTCGTAGTTAAGCCTTAATATAATGCGAGGGTACATTTGTCTGAAATAGTATTCGGACACATGTGAAGATGCGAGTTATTAATGAAGAACCCAGTTACTCTAATTACACTTCGTGGCTGCGTAGGAGAATAAATTGTACTTTGGAAGTGAAAGGATCCACCAGTTGTGAAAGATTCAATAAATTTTTACGATTTAATGCCTACTAGAATATGCTTAATTAATATACATATACATAATATATATATATATGCATATATCTCTTAAAATTATATATTTTTGAGAGTAAAATATATTAACGTATTAAAGATTATAATATTCAAGATTGTAAATAGGATATGAATCATAAAACACGAACATATATAATGTTCAATGCAAAAAAGTTCTAGTAAACAAAATTTAAGTCAATTTTTACTTAGGTCAATAAAGAAAATTTATTTTAGTTACTTTTTCTTAAATAATTACAGTTAATATAAATATGTATATACATATGGTAGAATCACAATATTAAGTGGCAAAATAGAAAGCGATTGTACTTGCAATTTTCCATTTTCCATTCTATGTAGGGTGTTGGACTGTTATTTTTGTTTGTTATTATTTATATTCATTAACTAAATTTAACTATTCCAATAAAATAGAATAGTAAAAAGGAAGCACATTGTCAGAAATTAAGCCCTCTCAGGTGGGATTAGAACCCGTTACCTATGGATTAGTAGTTCAACGCCCTATCCATAGCGCTACAGGGATACAACGAGTGTTTTTTTTAGATATGGTGTTCGACTATTATTTTTGTTTGTTACTATTTATTCGTTAATTTTTCAAATATTAATGAATTAATATTTGAAAAAAACTGTATTAACATCAAATGCCATTCACTAAAAGTTTAGAAAAATATATTTGAACTTGAGTGAAAGAATACAATGTATTTTATTAGCGATTGAAAATTTGAACAAGATTTATATATATATATATAAATATATATATATATATATTAAACATATATAGGGCGAGTGTGAAATAATATTAGGAATTGAAAAAGAAACGTGCTTGGAAATATCCAACTGAGCGACAACCTTCATTTAATAGGAATAGTAGAAGAAAAATAAAGATCATCTCCTTCTTGTGTGTGTGATACAGACATTTCAAACATTAATCAAAGCATGGCATTTTTTAAATCAAAAAGTAATCCATATGAATTGCGAATAAAAATTATTCTCTTTTTTTATACTGCATAATACACAACTTCGAAACATAATTTAACAATTTTTGTGCAGAGTACTGAAATACTTTTCAGATCTTAGTTACATTTAAATAGTTTTGTTTATATAAAAGAGTTGTATCCATGAATAAAAATTGAAGCTATTACTAAATTGTATCTGAACCTCAGTAAATTGCATTTTCCGCGCATTAAATTATGTAGGAAATATACTTTCAATTGATTCTCTACTTTGATGTTTAATGAAAGAATAGTTTATATTAGTTTCCATACTTAACTAGAGCAAACAATTTACTATTAAGGAATATTAATAGAAATGCTTAAAGCTAAACCAGTCTAAAGTTGTTTGCCAAGTTTAATGCAGCAACATTAAGAAAGTGCATGGGGACAATTAGTTTCCTAGACGACATGGATGAGTTAATAACATTTATTTAAAAGTCTTAAGACTAATGAAATTTCAAGATGGATTTTGGCAACGGTTTCTTTTTAAGCGTCTGACAAAGTGAATCGTTAGTTGGATTTAAATACTATAATCGAATGATATTCTAATGAAGCAATTAAAATGCATTTAGAGAGAATGTAGCAATTACCGAATTATTCCTTAGTTCGACGAGCTTAAATAATGTTGATAATTATCAGCTTAAACCTTGGTATATTATCATCGAAGAGATTATCACTATGTCTGCTCATTCTAGAAAAGGACTCGAAGAATTAAACTTGTTATAATCTCTTAAGCAATTCCCGTCGGATTACTCATCTCCACGATTAAGAACTCGTTAACATATTGCAATACTAGGGACGGAAATTGTCTTCAGCTTCTGAATTTAACATTCATTTCGCTGCTAAGACATAAGAAAAATCGTAATACTTTGCATCTATTCAAAAAGAATTTCTCTCTCTCTCTTTCATCCTTTCTCTTTCTTTCTTTTCTCTCTCACGCACACTTTCTCTAGTTTTCAAACTCTCTCTCTCATTCATTTTTCTTTCTATCACTCTCTAATCGTTCACTCTTTCTTTCTTTCACTCTTCTTTCTCTCCCTTTCTCCTCTCTCTCGTTCACTCTTTCTTTCTATCTTTCTCTCACACACCCTCTCTAGTTCTCAAACTCACTCTCTCATTCACTCTTCTTTCTCTCCCTCTCTCATTCACACTTTTCTTTCTCTCTCTCTCTCGTTCAGTCTTTTTCTCTCTTATTTTTCGCATTTTCTCTCTTTATTTCCCTCTTTCTCTCGGTCACTAATTTTTCTCATTCTCTCTCTCTCTCATCTTCTCTCAAACTTTCCTTTCTCATTCATTCCTTCTCACTCTTGGGGGCTGCAGTAGCCCAGTGGTCAAGGGATCGGATCGTGGCTGTCTTTGTCACGAGTTTGAGCCCAGTACCACTAAAGACCCGCCGTGCAGGAGGGCGATGCACGTTAAATCTGTCGAGAGCTCAAACGTCCTCCCGTAGGTGTGGTAGTTAGAAGAGGGGTTGCCAGATCAGGTGTTGTCCTCGTCACTTGACCATGGTTCAAAATTACGAGGTCCGTCGCCAAAAGCCCTCGTGTAGTTGAACAGTGCGAAGTTAATATTCACTCACTCTTTCCATCTCTCACTGATTCCTTCTCACTCTATCTCATTCACTCGTTTCATCTCCCTCTCTCTCACACACACTTTTCCCTCTCACATTCACTCGTTTCTTCTCCCTCTCTCTCACTATTTCCTCTCTAACTGTCTCACACTCTTTTCTCTCAATCTCTCTCATTTTGTCTCACTTTCTCTCTCTGTCTCATTCACTTCTTTTCTCACTCACTCTCTCTCACACACATTCACTCTTTTCTCACTCACTCTTTCACATGCTCTATCTCCCTCTCAATATCCCACTTTCTCTCTCACTCCCTCTTTCATTTTCTTTTTTACTTATTCTCACAATCTCTTTCTCCCTCTTTCTCAATCACTCACTCTCCCACACACATATTATAAGCAATTATAAAAGGCACATTCATGCAAATATTTCTTGCTTGTAAAAGCTGTCGACTGCCAGTAGAAAGCCGATTGGCAAGGAAATTGAAACATAAATAAGCCATGTCGGATTTTCGGTTTTAACAAAACAACATAGAGACTTGAAGATACCAGTAAATTTGTGTAGATTTGAGTTTATTTATGAAACTGATGTGAAGTAATCCAGGAAATTTTAAACACAGATTTGAATGAATGAAATGGATTAGTTTTTAGTAGAGATAAGATGACGTACGTAATGTGATGGATTTTCTAAGCGCTCAGAACTATTGATAAAATGTATGCTACGGGAGAAGACTACTTATAAAGAGATGACAGTAAAACTATGTCTATATATTTTTATGAATAAAAAATACAAAACATTTTTTTTACAGTACATACATTACCTATCTATATACAGTTGTTAGAAACTTTACTTTTCTAAAATAGTGAAGAAAATAACAACGTACAGTAAATATTTTTACAGCATTTTAAACATAAAGCGAACAATATATTCTATACAAAAATAAATAAATAAATGATTTAGATATTTTTACGAGCTTTTACAATCCCTGTCGTTTGGAAAAACGTAGAATATGTAAGCAGTTTCAATTCTGTTATTTTCGGTTTATGATTTTGACAGTTTGGGATATCGAATTGCAAATTGAAATGACAGAAGTATGCAAATAATTTTCGCAATAGACTTCCACTTGTTTTGAAATCTAACAAAATGTATTTCTTTCCAATCGATTCAATGAAATACACGAAAGTTTTATCAGTTAACCTAACAGAAAGTCACCTATTTTTTCACGGGTTTATAATCCATTGCTAAAAATATTTATATGATCATGCTTTTATAGAATTATATAATCGTTTAAAATACATTAGTAAAAGTACTATTTGTTAAGGGCAGTTGGAAAGCAAAAAACTTATTTTTTTGACTATTTAAGATTTTTACATTTTTAAATTGCATAGATTTTAACCATTCTAAAAATACCTTACTTTAACCTCTAGGGTAATTAGAAGCCCTTAAAACATATTTTTAAATAATCGTTGAAACTAGTCCACGCCCATTTGTAAGGCGAAAAATGTAAACAAAGTACTTCGTTTTTGCTGTAAAGTCTTACGTCTGATATAAACCAAAACATGTATCTTTTATTGTAAATTGAACCTTTTATTTATTTATTTTTTTTTATTTACCAACCGATTAGAGGCCTCACTGTATACATTAAAATCAATTTATCTCAAAATGTAAATTTTGATGTTAGATGTACCTTTTCTGAGAAACTACTGTTCACAGGTACGTAATTTTTTATGATATATTTATAATAATGTCTAATATACACCAAAATGAGCCTTTTGTAAAAAAACTCAAAAATGTTTTTTTACAAATTTTCTATGTGAAAAATGGTTCAAATTTCGCAATGTTTGATAAAATATTTCATAATTTTTTAAAAATTTCGAAATTAGTTAAAAGCTTATTTCGGTATAATGAGAAAGGTGTACTTTAATTGTATGAAAAATTTCAAGCATGTACATATAACAGATTTTGAAAAAAAGGTACATCGAAAACAGCCAATTTAACATTGTCAGTATAAGTAGAGAAAGAGGTTTCCAACTCTCCTTTTAAAAGCATTTGTAAACTTAAAGTTTAAAAAGTATACATTTACTTCAAGTATTAATTTAATTGTTTCGTTATTTTTAACGTAGCACTAAAAAGCAACACGCAAGCTGTTACCAGTGGGGATCATAAATTTAAACCATGGTCGAGTGACGAGTTTAACACCTGACCTTGTATCTTCTTCTCCTTGTACTTCAATCGTACCAGCCTTAGACCTTTGAGCCTAAGCAAATACGACGTTCCTCACCTCCTTACCAAGTTGAATACTTAGGTGTTTCGGGAATCAAATTCACACACAATACGACAATGGCACCCACGAGTTCTAGACCAGGATTATCGGTCACTGGAATTAACCTGTTTTTTCGACGTCAAAAGATGAAAAGTACTCAAGCACTATCAGTTTATTAAAATTGACATGTTTTTGACATTTCCTATTGATTTAGCAAAATTTAATCAAAAGCAAACTTTTTATTTTCTAAATCATCGCAGCGAAATATTCTGTAATGTTTATGAAACCATTTAGCTGATGATTTTTGGGTGAAGGAAAAATGGGACCAAAATACTTCTCCCAGTGAAATCCTTTTTGTCGATTCTCAGAGACGTATATATATCTTTATTTCTTTTCGTCTCTGAATTTTTCACAATACACCCAATAATAGTTCACTGGCATCTCCTCTTTCTTCCATTAGCTTTTTAAAGAAAGTTCAGTCTTAAAAATTATATACCGTAAAATCCGGCGTATAACGCGCACTTTTAACACAAAAAGTTACGTCGAAATTTAGGGGTGCGCGTTATACGCTGGGTATAAAAAAATGATAGTTTCAAAAATAAGAAAAATTAGACTTCTACAAAGAGCGGACTATTATATATTTGAAAGAAACGACATGACTAATGAAATTACAGGATTCTGTGTGTGTGATTCTAAGAATATACTATTTTTCAAAATTCTGGATAATACCTCGAATAAATGGCTTAAAAACATACCAGCATTGTACAAGTTCATTTCTCATTCTTTCGTAAAAATGGGGGGTGCGTGTTATACCGCGAATATACCTAAAAATTAAAAAATGCAGCTTGAAAGTATGAGTACGCGTTATACACCGGTGGGCGCTATACGCCGGATTTTACGGTAAGTTGTTTTTGAAAGAACGAAACAAGATTATTGGTGTATCTCGCAGTTGGTACGGCGAAAAAAATGCTTTCACTCATACACACACATATTAGAGCATCATATATTTTGATTGCTGTAACGACTGATTGAATGATTAATCGCCGCGTTTTTTTCAAATACGAGGAGTGCTGAAAACAAATTTCCCAGTTACAAACGAAGGCCAATTGAAGAGGTTATAGCTGAGCTGCAATCGTATTTTCCAAACACTACACCGTGCAAGCCTCAGGAACTAATACTGTGAAAAAAAAAATTTCCGGGTTTTTTTGCCCTTTGATTTTTCATTCAACATACCCAACAAATCATTTCACCCAGCGCAATATAACGACTTTAATAAAAATTTCCTAAGGCAGTGGCCACCTAACCTTAGAATTTCTTAAATCACCAAATGCGAAATTTCATATTTTGTGGACCTCTAAGAAGATTGACCGCTATATGACGGGCCACTAAAACAACACAGTCAAATATTTGCATTTCTTTATATACGTCAATATCATTGGAATAGAACTTCACGAAAATCAAGTGGCCGTGGTAGCCGAGTGGTATAGGTATCGGACCGTGGCTTGACTTGTCACGAGTTCGAGTCCAGTACCACTAAAGACCCACCGTGTAGGGCAGCGATGTACGTTAAATCTGTCGAGATCTGAAACGTCCTTCCGTTTGTGTGGTGTGGTAGTTAGGAGAGGGGGTGCCAGCTCAGGTGTCGTCCACGTCACTTGACCATGGTTCAAAATTACGTGGTCCGTCGCCAAAAGTCCTCGTGCAGCTGAACAGTGCGACATTAATATTCAATGAATCATGAAAATCAAAAACAAACTGGAAACACAAAGTAATATCGCAAAAAATAAGTTTTATGCCCCCGAATTATATAATATGGTAGCTAACACTGTCTTTCAAATGTCGCTAGGTACACATGAAAAAACAGCTATGAATTCTCTAAACTCGACAATTTCACTAAAAGTAGTTGCTAAAAAATTAAAATTAAAAAAAATAATAAACTATAATTCATATTCACAGACTTTCATCTCTTCAGTGGGTTGATAAATGAGTACCTAGAGCCTGCTTATGTTTTTGAACTTAACACATTGGGGGTGTCGCGTCAGACTGACTACCTGACTGTAACATCTACTCATGCAGCTCAGTACACATGGTCATAAAAACTGAGATTGGCACAAAAGACCTTGGTCGTAATGATTATTGTGCCACTGAGTTTAGTTTTATAATTCCTATTCCATAATACTTTTTGCTGTTAGTCATTTTTTAAACTAGATGTTCATAAAAACATAAATAATGTCCAAATATTTACATGCACCATTAGTTGATAACATCTGCTTTAGAGTGTGTAGAACAAAGAGATTTCTGTGTCTTTATTTCATACTCAAATACCGTATTGACTCAAATCTAAGATGGACTTTTTTTCCAATGTTGGTAATGCTGAAAATCGGGTGCGGCTTAGAATCGAAGCAAATAAATTTGCTGAATGGAACAATTAAATCAATTACAGGTTCATGCATGTATTTAAAAGCTTATAATACCTGTAAAATACCTATTCACTCCTTTTATTAGTTTTTCTTTTAAATGTATTTAAATTTTATAAGCCTGGATATCGATAAACCCTTTTACACTATTTTCCATTTTTCTCAAAAATTTGTTGAGAATGTAAGGAGCGGCTTACAATATTAGAATTCATTTCTTATTAGTTTCCCTTTTAAATTTCATAAACCTGGATATCGATAAACCATTTTACACTATTTTCCATTTTCCACAAAAATTTGTTGAGAACGTGGGGTGTGGCTTAGATTCGAATAAATACGGTAATAAGGAATGACCAACTCGAGGCCTGTGTTTAATTGATTCTAAGGCAGTGATTCCCAAAGTGGTCTATATCGACCCTCAGGGGTCTACGTCAGCAGGAAAAATAAATTGGGGGTCGACGAGGTGTAAATGGGGGTCTACGATTGTTGCTCCCAATTAAATAGCTCGTAAATATAATTTTAATTTTCAGTGAATGGAATAAATATTCCACACACATAGGGCTGTTGCTTAATTACTTAAGTATTATTTTATTATAATGTAAACATGTATATATCGTAAATTATGGAAAATAGTGAAACAGATTTTATTGCTTTAGCGATTGAAAAGGAGTTTCAGTGCAGTTGCCAATCTTTATAGCAAAAAAACAGACTAAAAAAATAATGACTAACTGAGAAGATTTAGGATTCAACGTAAGAAAATGGATGCCAAATGTTAAATTTTCTTAAAAAAAACATCCGATTAATCCCTTCCATTAAAACCATTTGTTTCTTGCTCAATTATTTTATGTAACAGTTACTAAATTTTAATTTAATTAATACATGTTTAAAATTAAGATGTGTTTGTTTTCTAAAGTTTTTCACACTACTCTTCACTATAAAAAAAAATTTAAATCTTTTGAAGTAAGTAGCTCTATACCGGCTATTCAAAAACACATTTAAGTGGATGAATTTGCAAAAATTCAATATTAAGTAAGCAGGGGTCTACCCCAAACCGGAAAACATGCCAAGGGGTCTATGAGATAAAAAAAAAGTTTGGAAAACTCTGTTCTAAAGGGAATGGGCCCTACAAAAAAGAGTATGTTTTTCTAAGCAAAATAGAAGTTTTACTTGAGAGAATTGATTCAACAAGCTTCAAGTTTAATGGAAAGAGACGGAAAGAAAATCAGCGTTTGCATATGTTTTGTGAAACCTACCATAAAGATCGTTCAGTAGATTAAAGAATCAAGACGAAGAAAAGGCCTTTGCTGCAAATTACGGCAAATAATCGGGGTGTGAGTTTTTTTTTTTTTTTTTTTTTTTTTTTTTTTATAAATATATCACATTAAAGAAAAAACGAGGAGAAAAAAAAAAGGAGATTTCTTTCATTTAAATTAAAACGCACCAGAAAACACTCTAATAGCACTTCCTGGAATGAATATTTAATGAAGGGAAAAACACACTCGAATACAAGTTTTTGTTTTGGACATGAAAGGGGAAATAAGCACGGAGAGGGGAAAAAAATCGGCTTCGATTAAAAATGAGACAAGTGCACTTACTTATCCATACTTAGTCACAGTTTACTAAAACACTCTAAGATGCAGGGGGAAAAAATGTTCTTTTCTCAGCTTGTAACATTAGTGTGTGAAAAAGTTCCTTTTATGGAGGTACCTCGTGGTGTAATTCTCTTTTTACATTACACGGCTTGTATAAAATAAAAATTTATCTTCATTAAAAGGTGTAACGTTTTTCGGACTTTTTTCCCCTCCTCTCGACTGCCGAGTGTTTTATTTTTTTTTAGAAGCTGTAATAAAAGGGCTATTTGAGTGAATAAAAACTACACTAACTCAAGCGCCGACGGTTAAAAGCAGTTTTCTTTACTATGAGTGGAAAAAGCTTCTTCTAGGCGCAAAGATTAAAATAATAATAATAATAAAAAAAATGCCGTATTAATGTTTCTCGTTATACAGTTCTTTTGCCATAGGTAGATTAAATTATATCGCGCGACGCTGGAATCACGTAGGAGGTTCGTAGCAGTCATTTCTCGTTTTTTTAAAAAAAAATTTTCTTGTCTCCGAGAGAAAAGGCAAATATTATCCCTATAATAGCAGGCTTAATGTTTGCAAAAGTTATTTGAATTAGCCAGTGAAGATTCACGATTAAAAGCTATTAACTTTAAATTGTGCGCTCCAAAACTATTAAAATATTGGCGAGCTATAGCTCGATTATTGAAAACAAACTTCTCGACACAAATCGCTTCTCTAATGCACATAAGATCGAAAATATGTACAATAATTATATTTGTTCAAGCCAAATAGTTTTTAAATTGCAAAAGATTTATGTATTACTACTTTTATATTCAATGTAAAAGAGTTAAATCCTGTGTTACGCAACACAGGTGTTTCGTTTTACATTGCACACATTTTTAATCGAATGCGAGATTTATGTAATCGATAATAGAAAAGACAGAAAAAGGAAGCGGCTTAATTTTTAAAAAAAGTGGGAAATTGATTTACATTGAAGAGATTTTTTTTTACATATATTAAAACTGTGTATACATATGAAATTCATTGAAAAATCTTAAGCAATATTTTTAATAACAAGAAATAATTTTGGAAGAGCTTTGTGTAAAATTCCTTTCATCAAAACTTGCAAAGAAATTTATGATAGAATGCGGAAGAGATTATTCTAATCAAGAAAAATCGTAATTACTCATTAAACAAGTTATATAAAAAAATTAAAGTCAATTCCTATTTAGGTCATCAAAGAAATTTTTTTTATTTTTGTTACTTTTTATTAAATAATTACAAGTAATATAAATATGTATATACATATGACAGAATCACAATATTAAGTGGCAAAATAAAAAGCGATTTTCCTTTCTATATATGGTGTCGGACTATTATTTTTGTTTGTCACTATTTATTCACTCATAAATCACATACTCAGAAATTAGACCCTCCCAGGTAGGATTCGAACCCCTGACCTTTTAATTAGAAGTCCAGGGTTTTATCCATTGAGCTGCAGGAACACAACGAGCGATTTTTCCTTTTTGTATATGGTGTTGGACTATTATTTTTGTTTGTTATGATTTATTCATTTTTTAATTTAATTGATGAATTAAAAAATATTTGAAAAATGTGTATTATCATCAAGTGTCATCCACTATAAGTATAAAAAATGTATTTGAACTTAAATGGATGAATAAAAGTATTTTATAAGCGATCGAAAATTTGAACTAGATATTTATATAAATGCATATATATATATATATATATATATATAGGGAGAGTGTGAAAACTAATAGTAGGAACTAAAACACAAATCTGAATTTTATGAAAAGAGTCCTTTCAGTTGATTGTTTTATTAATCAAGAAATCTAGATTAAATTGCAAATAATAGTAACCATAATTAACATGAAAATGAATATTTTGATATCTGAAATTAGACCATTTTTAAAATATACCCGCACAAACTAATTAAATCTTTCGAATCAATTCAATATTATAAGGGTTGTATATGTGTTCGAAGCTAGGCTAGAAACTAAGGACCGTTTTGTTCTACCGCAACTGCAGTGGTAGTTTTGCAGTTCAACTTTCGCTAACGTGTCTGATTGATTGTCGGACCAGTGAGTGTATTATTGTGAAGTGATTGTATTGTTATTTTTACATGTGTTAATGATCATTCCAAATTTTTAAGACAATTCCTGATCCCGCTCGTAGTGAAGTGCGTTCTGTAATCCAATTTTTGAACGCAAGAAATGTTAATCCTGTTGAAATTCATGGTCAGTTTTAGAAATTTATGGTGAAAATATAATGAGTTATGAAATGTGATGAGAAAGTGGGTTTGACAATACAGTGTTGGCAAACTATGACGAAGCTTGGAGTGAGCGGCTTTCTATTGTTAGTGATGGTTTGGTTGAAAAAGTGAATGAGAAAATTTGTGAAAACGGACGGTTCACAATACGATTAATTTGTAATGAGTTTCCTCAAAAAACTGTTCACTATTATCTTATTTCACAAGCGTCATACTTCGTGGGAAAAGTTACAGAAAAGTTGGTTTCCCGATATGATAAATGTCTGAACAAAGGTGGTAACAATGTAGAATACTAATCTCCGTCGTACTCTTTCATGTAAAAATAAATTCTATTTTGGAAAAAAGATTTTTTTAAGCGCGAGTCTTTCCAAAATTGTACTCTGTTTCCTGATACCTCGTATAATCCATATAGCCGTTTATAAGGAATCATATCGTGAAATTAATCAAATATTGATATTATGCGTAAATAATTTGTTTCTTAAAATATATATAACACTATTATTATACATAATCGATATTATAATAATCAAATCCTTCATCTTCCGCCCCACCCAGTATGGTGGTTATGACACTCGGCTTGTAATCGAGTGGGCTTGGGTTCGAATAAGGCATGGATGTATCTTCGGGAAAAGAAGTCGGACTTTCGCCTGAAATGGATTCCCATCTTGAATGGAAAGCAGTGCACTCCTTCTGTTATATGATGGGATCATCGTTTGTATAGTAAAAAGTCCATATTCTTCTGTGATTGTACTGTATGTTTCTGTTCATCTGTCCCTTGTTTTTCATACGTATCCTAGGAGGAAACACGCGACAACAACAAAAGTTCCATCTAGTTCTTTAACCAGCAAGATATAAAATCATCCTCGCAAGTGGAAACAAATGGAAGCACACTTGCTGCGGTAAATAAGAGCAATTCGAATTATCCATTCGATGTATGTTATTAATTCAGAAATAAACAGTGAAAAAATCCCGTTATACAAAATCTATTTTAACTAAGCATCACACGAAGGGACAGATAAACCTCAGACTTTTGCCAATGCCTTCGTTCGAAAATTAATTCCAACAAAAAGCCTCTACATCCCAGGGCAGATAGAGAGGTACAAGACGGAAAAGTAATCTCCTCCCTCCCCCTACACAATTGAATCCCCCCCTCAGTTTACTTTTAAATGACAATGCGTTTGCCGAGTGTCAAAGCGAACTGCCCCTAAGCGAGTGAATATGGCGAACGCAGAGATTTGCATTTCCAGTGGAAATTCTTTTGACATCTTAATTAGCTTCAGAATGTGGCTCCGGGGTCCTCATGAATAATTCAGCGGGCGCGATAATTCAGAAACAAATACGAAAGATGTCGGGGGCAAAAAAAAAAAAGAAGCCTCCATGAAATAAAACTTGATATTGGTGGCGGGAAATAAAAGGCGCACTTAGCATTTTCATCACGTGATTTGGATCGTGTGATTTTAAGACGTGTTGTTCTTTACCAGTAATGGAGGCGATAATTCCGAGGAATAACAATGATAATAAATCCGAGGGAAATAATTCACAGAAGGGACTATGTAGACAACATCCCAGTAATGTTTCGTTGCCGCTAGATTTTACTGGCTGATCACACTCACCAGCACTTTATTTGCGTGGGGTAAGTGGTTATTAGAAATGAAAACAGATTCCGTGCATCCTATAAAGCTCAGTTTCTGTACAACATATTAAATTAGCGAAAAAATGATTCAAATGTATTTTTCTTCCTTAATTGAATTTTTCTTGTCTATTCAAGTGCTTTCTCAAGCTAAAATTGCATTTTCGCTAGATTAAAAGAAGAATCAAGATTATTTCAGCTTCCTACTTTTAAAATGACTGAATAAAGTACTAGGTCATAGTTAAAACAATACAAGATTCAATACATATATGACTATTCCACTAAATATTATTTTTCCTTCGTTTCATGTTAGTTTGTTTCAGTTTATAAATGTTAATATCTGTTATTTATTATACTTATTCACATATGCAGGTACCAATTATGTAGTGATGTTTTTCACAGTGGTCAGTGACGCTAATTGCTGTGCCGAAAGTGCCCGGAGTCGAATCCCGCAGTAGGCATAGATGTTAGTGCGTGACAGGGTGGCATGGGGGCACTTTAAATGTTTGGCAAAACGAAATTTATGTAGAAAAGTGAAAATGGGTGGGAGAACCCGGCCACCCCCTGGCAGTCCTCGAGCTAACTCCTGAAAATTGTGGTATTGTGTTGGAACGGAATGAAATCGCATAGTCACCATTATAGTTTTCAAAACTACAGCCCGAACGATAGACGTTATTTAGCCCCTCTTGCTATGATGAACGTCATAAATCTCTATGTTAGTTGGGTGCTATAAGTAACAACACACCTCTCTCTTTCATTGTTTTCATAATTATTTGAATATTTTATTTTGCATCAAATTCTTAAGCATACACTCTTTTGAAAGTAAATTTATATATAATGGTTTAAAGAATAATGTTTTTTATATACTTTCTAAACTCATTGTATGTGTTGCTATATATAATAAAGATTTTTCAAAAACCATTTAACTTTGGCATATGCGTAATTCAACATAGAATTCATTAAGGTATCCGACTACGTTCGGAATAGTGATTTTAAAAAAGCGCATAAATGGATAATTTTCAGGATATTTAGTGTCACTTAGAATAGAATACATGTATAAAATAGTTTTAAGGACATTGTGACAAAATGTTTTTATTTAAATACAATATTTCGGCAAAAAATTTACTTAGAATAATCTTTTTTTCAAAATGTTCTCCTTTTGTGAAAAATGCTTCTATTAGAATAATATTTTGCATGTATATGGCTCAGACCTCTGTACAGAGGCTCAATTATGAGTTTTGAAAAATTCACATTATTTTCAGAGTTACAACCATTTGAAATAATTATCGGCGTTTTTTTCTTAAAATTTCTTCCCTCTGTTGTGTGTCGTAAAACATGGATAAACCCACTCCTAATTTATATATTTCAAAAATTCTAGTTGAGCCTCTGTACAGAGGTCTGAGCTATATACAGGCAAAATAATATTATAACAGAAGCAGTTTTCACGAAAGGAGAATATTTTAAAAATGGGTCATTCTATGTTCATTTTTTGTCGAAATATTGTACTTAAATAATTCTTTATTGTAATGCTATTCTTAAAACAATTTTATATACATTTTCTAATCTAAGTGACACTAAATATCAAAAATATTATCCATTTATAAGCTTTTGCAAAATAATGGTTCCGAATTTAGTCGGATACCTTAATGATCGATGCAAATAAACTAAGTAAGAAACGATTTGGCTAACTTGAATCTTCTGTTCTAAATATATTTCATTTCACATAAATTTTTAGTTATATTTTCCGCGCGCGTTTTCGATTCTTCTAATATTAGTAAAATAAAGTCGAAATTAAAAACTCCATAAAATATACTTAATCTTAGTCTTAAGTGTGTATGTAGAATCCACATCAACGCATCTGTCAATTTTGTAAGTCCCCTAACCAATACAACTCAACCCATCTTCTCAAAGTAAAAGTACTTGAACTCTGCCTTTAACAGAATCCCGGGGAATTCCTCTCTTTTTCAACCCACGTACACTCAATTCAAATTGTCACTATGCTGACAACTGCTGTATAAGGTAAGCGGACTTTTATTATGGCTTGGAGTACAAAAATATTAGTTTAACTAAAAATAATACTAAAAGTACGATCAGCGACTGCCTTTTTATTTAATCAAAATCATTTACAAAGATACCAGTTGAGAAGTCATCCAAATCATGTTATTTATACAGAGAAAAACTATTCTTTTTTTAAACTGGTTTAACTCTTTTTTTTTTAAATTCAAAGTAATATATATATATATATATATATATATAATACATATAAAAGTTAAATATTAAACACAACAGAGGATATTTATTGCATTGTGACATAAATCATTTCTAATTGATAATAATATGCATACATTTTACTACAACATTCACTCAGATTATAAATGCAGTAAATGCTTCCGAATTAATAGTGCTAATGGTTTATTAACTAAGCAAATTGCTCTAAATGCATACATTAAATATACGGTTCTGTAAACATAAATACACAGTGGGATCGATACATTTTCACGGAAGCGTGTGCTCATTTAAATGAAAGATACTTTGAAATTACAGGGAACAACTGAAATCGGCTTAACCCCTTACCTACCGACGGGACTTATAAGTACAACTTACTTTAAAATTATATAGCATAACCAATTTTAAGAATACTCTGACGATACTTAGCAGGAATAATCTTTTAAATCCACTCTTCCAAGATACATGGCAGCACGGGTTCTATG
>BMAV01016964.1:15083-35402 GCA_019973955.1 Trichonephila inaurata madagascariensis | reverse complement strand
ACAACAGAGGATATTTATTGCATTGTGACATAAATCATTTCTAATTGATAATAATATGCATACATTTTACTACAACATTCACTCAGATTATAAATGCAGTAAATGCTTCCGAATTAATAGTGCTAATGGTTTATTAACTAAGCAAATTGCTGTAAATGCATACATTAAATATACGGTTCTGTAAACATAAATACACAGTGGGATCGATACATTTTCACGGAAGCGTGTGCTCATTTAAATGAAAGATACTTTGAAATTACAGGGAACAACTGAAATCGGCTTAACCCCTTACCTACCGACGGGACTTATAAGTACAACTTACTTTAAAATTATATAGCATAACCAATTTTAAGAATACTCTGACGATACTTAGCAGGAATAATCTTTTAAATCCACTCTTCCAAGATACATGGCAGCACGGGTTCTATGATGAGTAATTTAGCGGGGAAAGCGAATAGTTTTATAGCAGAAATTGCGTTTTCAGCTTGACATTTTGATTGGATTGCGAAGATTGTTCCCGCTAAAATACTCATCATAGAACCCGTGCTGCCCTATATCTTGGAAGAGTGGATTTCAAAGAATATTCCTGCTAAGTATCTTCAAAATATTCGTAAAAATGGTTCTTCCATGTAACTTTAAAGTGAGTGGTACTTATAAGTATCGTCGGTAGATAAGAGGTTAATGAAGACTTTAGAAAACGATTTGCCTATTCATTTTAAGTGAACAGAACGTATAATTAATTTTACAGTTGAATATCTTTAATTAATTTATTGGCTCAAACAGATTAAATTTTCCAAAGTTGAGTATTTTGTTTATGTATATCCCTTAATTTTCAATGTAGTGATTCAGAAAAAATATTGCACGAAAAAAATGCAGTAAATCATAATGCGGTAGGTAAAGGGTTAAAATGTACTAAAATTTGAAAAATTAGTTAAGGATATTTTATGTTTCAGCAATGCTTAATTGGCGTTAGAAAGTTTGGCAAGGTTTGAAATGAATCTTGATCGATCGATAGATTTTTTATAAACATGGCACTACGTAGGGAGTATTAGTTATAGAGACTCTGTAAAACTGAAACTCTCTCACTCCAGTAATACGGATGACATACATGAGCTGGCACTACTCTCGAACTAAATTTTGAAGGAAGGTCTTATTCCTGAATTGGATACAAGGATGTGATATGCATTCCAAACGCTGGAATTGAAACGAAATACAGTCGAACCTCCATATAACGAACCTCTATATTGAGAATTTTTCTATATAAAACGAATTTTTCCTCGAACCAAGAACATTTCATGATTTTTTTCGTAAAATAACCTTTCAATTGCGAAGTGTATTTTCTATATAACGAACTTTTTTCTTGGGATTCAATTTTTTTCCTTCCCTATTTTTGAAGTGTATTTCTGGACACATTACAAGTTGTTCTCTCTTTCAACACGTTTTATGGTGGTCATAAAGGACGTTCTGGTGCATTGCAAAGATGTGAGGCGTATATATTATGAAACAAAGTAGTTTTTCAATAAAAAAATTCAAACAAAATTAACAGATTTTACGAGTAATTAAATTTAAGGATGCACGTGGTAATGTATGTGTAAAATCTCTAGTTATAAAATAATGTATGCTTAAAATTACTTGTATGTTTTAAAGTATAAAATGTCCTTAAAATTCATTAATTTTAATTTAAAATTATTTTCTTAATGTTGAAAATGCAGTATATTCCTCGACATTCTTTTTCTTGTTTTCCTTGCCCAGTTTCTCTTTCTTTCTTTTTTGATGGGTAAGATATATGAAATACATAAATATTAATTTTAAAAAAAGTGTGTAATTAATTATTTTATAAATAAATATTGAGTTAATGAATTTAAAATTTGTTTTATGCGGTTTATGAAGTATAATAAAAGATGGACTTCTATATAACGAATTTTCCATATAACGAACTTTTTTTCGGGATTTAGCGACTTCGTTATATAAAGGTCCGACTGTATTTCGTTTAAGTTAGGAAAAACGCATTTATAATTTTTCAAAAGTCTTTTAATTAGAATATTTTATTGTAATGTTTGTTGTTCTAAACGCCTATTCTAACATTTCACGTTCAAGAATGAAGAATTAGAAACGATTAGAAAAAAAAGCAAGATAAAGAAGGCTATTACAGAAGTTATAATAAATTCGAATATTATTGTTTCGTGAATATTCTTGTTTGATACAACGAAAAATAAAATGCAAAAACGTATGTTAAATAAGCTTTTCATCACCGAAACAACCGTTAAATTTACTTCAGCATTGCTTTCGATGAAGACCAGTTGACAGGAAAATTAGAAGCAAAAGTTCATTAACTCCACTGACAAAAGTTTTATTAGTATTTTTACATTATGAGTCTCATTTAAAAAGGATTAAATAGAGAAACAAAATCAGAATTCAAAAATCAGTGTCTCTCTGCCAGTGTTTGCCCTCAGCGGGAGTCGCTCAGTAGGAAAATAGAGGAAAAGACAACATCATTAGATTTTAACAGAGAAATGAGCAGAAGAAAAAAATCCATGCTCTGCCACCAACATTAATTGATGCGCATTAATTATTCAGAAGACTGGAATTTTTCGCCAGAGAACTCTTTCCTACCACACTCCCATCTTTTTTTTTTACAGACCTTGCTCTTTCCTTTTCCCTTTTTTGTCCTCGGAAATTTTCCGCTCAAGTTGGCCCTGCATTATGAAGTTTTCGTTTTATTACGCACGCGGTAGCCACTTTCCACCCTTAATGTATTCATCTCATCCAAAGCATTCAAAAGTTCCTACTTTTTCTTGAGTTTATAAATTATTTTTCTTAAAAATTATTATAATTTGAGAGTCTTTAAGTGTTAAAGATTACCGAAAAAGGTGTCCTTCTAAAGTCTTGTCGATGTGTTTGAGATTGTCTTTTTGAAGAGAGATAATTTTGATTCAATTGAATAATTAATGTCTCAGTTTTTCTGTTTATCTTCCTCTATTAAAAGTTTTCACTAAAAGGTTCGCACTTTTCTGGATAATTCTGACTTTTCAACCCGCGGGAGTGATTATTGATTGCTTACTTAAGTCTCGATTTAAGAAGAAATCTACTTGATTATAAAATAAGAACGACAAGCTTTTCTCTTTCCAACTTAATGGTGTTTTCTTGTTTAAATAAAAATATGCTAAGGCTCTTAATATTACTAAGTGCATTACTTTAAATATTTATTAGATTTATTTTCCATTCAATTATTTCTCCACAATGTGGAAATGAATCGTAATTCTAGTGCTTAAACATGTACTGCTAAATCCAACTTTTAAGCTAGCACATACATTATAAGAAAAAAGAACAAAATTACTCAAAATGTGATTTTAAATCACATTATCACCTTTTAACTTATATCTGGAGTAGCGGTTTTTTGTGTGTAAAACTGTTGCTTAGATAACAGACTTTGGACTCAATGTGTTCTTAGAAAACTTCAAAGTAAAACATTTTACAAACAGAAAAGCATCGCTGACTCGTGAAGATTCCGAGGATATTGTGTTATATGCTGATCCAGATATTCCAACATATTCAGATTAGAGAAATTTGGCACTCGCTGCAGTAAGTGAAAAAGTGGTCCTCATACTCTTCCACCATTCACAGACAATTTTTACAAAACATGACGTGACATTGTCCTGTTGATGGTCCCTGACATTGGCAAGGTACACCGTTGCCACGTATGAGTGTATTTGCACGGCTACTATGCATAAATACGTATTTCTATTGAGAGTACTTTCCAGAAGAATTATTGGAGCAAAATTATACAAAAAAACCACGACCCAAATCAATTCATTACCTCCATCACCTTCTTAGTTTTCTTGTAAGGTGGTGAGTACTTCCAATCGTTGCTTACCTTTTTATTCCTAAAGTCAAATCCAAGAATTATCAATACTCAGAAGGTGATCAAGTGATCATCTTGGTCTTGCACCAGAAGATTTAACATCTTCCTTGACAGTGTCATGCTTGAATCTGAGAACAAATCCAAAATCGTAGAAACCAATATGCTAACCTCCAGGGCCGTTTTTTCACTTAGGTACACTAAGCACGTGCCAAGGGCGCAGATGATTTAGGGGCGCAAAAAATTAGAGGGAGAGAAGAGAAAAAAAAATTTAAATTATAGCTTACGTATGACCGCCTAGCGAATCATGAGAGAGGCATTTCTGCCCTTTAGAAAGTAAAGGTTGAAATTATATTTACTACGAAAAAAGAAAAGCTTGACAGTTTAATGTTGCTATGCTCTCAAAATGATATTACAATGGAAATTGATTACAATGATGTCATTAATGATTTTGCAATGATCGAATCTCGAAGAAAATCTTTGTTGTACAAGCACAATGACAGTGACTCAACAAAATATAAGGATGTTTAAAAGTTAAGGATAATAAAGTGATGAAAAAGAAGATAATTAACAAGTTGAAAACAGTTCATACAATAATGCATACTATACTGTAATTGCAAATGATTTCATTAATTTACCATACCAATTTATAAAAGGTTGGGTTGGTGGTCCATGATGCTGTAAGGAAAGAATTATATATATATATATAACTAAGAGAATTACCAAACCACATGCCACTATTTTGTTCTTACGGCTGCCTGTTGACAGTCCAGTGGGGCCATAGGGGGTAGATTATGGAAAGACTCCCCAAAGATCAAAAACAAAGAAAAAAATAGTAAGAGAGTTAAGGGAAAATTCCTCCCGAAGTAAAAAGTAATACCTGATGGTAATACCTGAAGGAGGGGGATAAGCTGGAAATAAGGTAGATGGCGAAACAATTTAAAGTACCTATGGCACCGGAAACGTTAAAAACAGCCTTGCAAACGTCTTTGATATGAGCAGTTTTTCACGAATAATCTTTCACACGTTCTGAGAATGTAATTCATGTAGTATATTTTTAAGTTTAATGGGATAAACTCCTCCACTTTCTTCAGTGTGACAGCATTGTTTGTTATCTAATTTTTAGATGGTTTGTGAAGGATGTGGCGAGTTTGAAAATTCCTTTTCTTATCTCACAACAATGTCATATCACGGGCTATAATTCTTATTAACAGCCGTTATTAAATAAATAATGAATTGGTTGGGGTCTCTAATTTTTCAAATAAAGGAACTCATATAATCACAGTAAATTCTCAATACTACGAGTTATTTCAATATATGACCAACCAAATCCAAACATATCAACATCAAGGACTGTAATTTACAGCAGTATGTATTTAGGGTATCCGATTTCGTTCGGAACCGTGATTTTAAAACGGCGCATAAATGGATAATTTTCATGATATTTAGTGTCACTTAGATTAGAATACATGTATAAAATTGTTTTATATATATAAGGACATTTTGACAAAAAAAATTATTTAAATATAATATATTTCGGCTAAAAGTTAATTTAGAATAACCATTATTCAAAATGTTCTCCTTTTGTGAAAAATGCTTCTATTATAATAATATTTTGCCTGTATAAAGCTCAGACCACTGCATAGAGGCTCAACTATGACTTTTGAAAAAAATCACATTATTTTCAGAGTTACAACAATTTGAAATATAATTATCGGCGTTTTTTTCTTAAAATTTCTCCCCTCTGTTGTTGTAAAACATGAATAAACCCACTTCTAAGTTATATATTTCAAACATTCTAGTTGAGCCTCTGTACAGAGGTCTGAGCTATATACAGGAAAAATATTATTGTAATGCAAGCATTTTTCACAAAAGGAGAATATTTTGGAAAAAGGTTATTCTAAGTTTAATTTTTTAGCCTAAATATTGTATTTAAATAATTTTTTTTGTCAAAATGTCCTTAAAACAATTTTATACATGCATTGTAATCTAAGTGACACTAAATATCATAAATATTATCTATTTATATGCTTTTTCAAAATCACGGTTCCGAACGAAGTCGGATACCTTAAAGAACAATCAATACGTAGGAAAATTTAACCTGTACATCAAGGTTTTTTTTATTAATAATTTAGACTTAATGGTCCCCTTACATTTGTAAAAACATTTTTCCTATTTTTGAATCATGGGGTTTTTGAATTGAATTTTAATACTATTAAACTGCTGAAGAAATAAATTTTCGATTTATATTTATCTTTTATATATATATATATATATAAAGTCCGTTCTCAATTAATTATGCAAGAATGTATGCATCTTTTTGAAAAATAAATCTAAAACAAAGCACAAAATCTTCTGTATCTATTATTTCACATAATTTTAAGAGAGATACTCAAGAAAAAATAGTTAAAAAATGCAAAAATTTGAATTTTGGTATTAAAGATTATAATTAATGTTTTACGAATAAGTTTTAAAAGAAAAATATGTCCAAATTTTTTTAAAAAAATGACTTAAGGACACACTCTAAAGGATTACACTCTGAAGGACTCTAAAGGATTACACTCTGTCCGCTTAACCACGGACTAATCCCCATTGTACAAATTAATGTATCCGACTACGTTCGGAACCGTGATTTTAAAGAAGGGCATAAATGGATAATTAGATTAGTATGTATAAAATTGTTTTAAGGACATTTTGACAAAAAAATTTGTTTAAATACAATATTTCGGCAAAAAATTAAATTAGAATAACCTTGTATCAAAATGTTCTTCTTTTGTGAAAAATGCTTCTATTATATTGATAATTTGCCTGTATATAGCCCAAACCTCTGTACAGAGGCTCAACTGTGATTTTTAAAAACTTCACATTATTTTCAGAGTTACAGCAAATTGAAATATAATTATCGGCGTTTTTTTCTTAAAATCTCTCCCCTGTTGTCGTAAAACATGGATAAACTCACACTTCTAAGTTATATATTTCAAACATTCTAATTGCACCTCTGTACAGAGGTCTGAACTATATACAGGCAAAATAGTATTATAATAGAAGCATTTTTCACAAAAGGATAATATTTTGGAAATGGGTCATTCTATGTTCATTTTTTGTCAAAATATTGTACTTAAATAATTTTTTACTGCAATATTATTCTTAAAACAATTTTATATACATTTTCTAATCTAAGTGACACTAAATATCATAAATATTATCCATTTACACGCTTTTGAAAAATCACGGTTTCGAACGTAGTCGGATACCTTAAACGACTGTTCGTACTCATTGCTCAAATTGTAAAACTGTAATTAGCATGCTATTCAGTTCTATTTTTTTATGCATTGGCAGGTCTATCAATCCTTGCATATATTCCGTTCTCAGTTGTGCTTGTTTCAATCGCAAATAATACAAACACGCACCCTTCAAATTTTAGATATGCATTTATTATGTAATGTTGTGCTAATCTTTGAGCTTGATATAGTTGACGGAACAGAAAATGGTGCCTTATTGCCAATTTGTAACCATAATATTGAACAAGACTAACTGCCATTTTATTATTGTTCTCGTGTGTGAGATTTATAAATAAATTTATTACATCGTCATGAACAACTTTATATATATATATATAGAGAGAGAGAGAGAGAGATAAATTTACTCCTATAGATATTCAAAAATGTGACATCTAATTAGTATTGTGACGAAGCATATTTCTTTCCCCCTATTTTCCAACAGTTCCCTTGCTCCTTGCCGACAGAAGTTGCGAAAATTCCAGGCATTTCCCTAATTGCTGGGAAGGAATTTCGTAACTGGGTGGTCGAGTTTCGGCACCTTTTTTCCCAGCTGACCGGACTGTCAAAAAGAGGCGCCTTATCATTGTGTATTCATTTTCCCACCACTCGGTGACGACGTCGCGTCTGAGAACATACAAATGTGCACCCAGCCTCGGCGCCTCTTTGGGACTAGCGGAAAAGAGACCGGATTTGGCGCGGCAGAGGGGTAAGACATCAAGGGAGCCGAGACCGGAAGGCGGCAGCAGAACCAGGGGGACTGAGGCCGACAAAGAGATGAGCGGTAGATGACTAGGAGAAAGAGATGATATAAAAAGGGCGAGAGAGTCCGGACAAAAGAGACTGGATTTTTGAAGGGAGCGGTTCGGACGTCCCTTGAGTGATAGAAAGAGCGATAACGAGCCCGCGAAGTACAGCGGTCTCCTGGCTTGAAAGATCGAGTAAACAGGAGAGAGTACGAAAGAGACTCGAAGTGATTACGGACCAGCCCACGAAGTACAGCGATCTCCTGGCTTGGAGAATAAAGGAACGGAAGAGAGGGCGAAAGAGACTCGAAATCGTTACGGACCCTTTTGATATATCGAACTGTAATAGAATATACCATTTTATTTATTATTTTGATGATTTTCATATTGAAATAAATAGTTAACCAATAGCTGAGTGAAATCATTACAGTATAGAGCTGCATAGAAGAGTAGAATGTTCGAGATGCTTCTCCAATGATAAGGCATTTATTAATTAAAAAATGATTTACCTTCTATGTCCCTTTATCACTTAATAATATTTGTATAAGAAACTGCAACGTCTTAATTTTTTTTAGTGTATTGTAGCTTATTCTAAAGTATTCGACTACTTGCAATAACTTAAAAAAAAAAAAAATTGAGATTTTTTTTGGTTTTTAGATTTACTTAGAACCTTTTAAGAAAAAAAAGGCTAAAATTAAGAAGAGAAAAATAAATTATTACTCCTAAAATGGTAAAAAATGTGTAAAAACTGACAAGAAATTACACAAACGGGGCCCGCTCTGTACAAATAGTAAATGAACAAATTCTCAATTTTTCAGTATGGATGAGTTTCTTTGCTATTCCTTTTTGAAATGACCTTCAGGATAAGAGATATTTTAATTTTTACAAAAACTAGAGCAATTATCTTAGTTATTATATGTAATTGCTTAAAAAAACAGTGATTATATTCACATAAGGGACTGTAAATTTTGTATTAAAACAGTGATGAATAAATCTGAAGGTCAAAACACTTCTACTGTTATACAGAACATACACACAAAATTTTAGCAAATTATTTTAAAAACTTGTTCAGCAATCGCTGTCCCAGTTTGAGCTTTTCGAAAAAAAAAAACACATTTCGAGAAGAATGCATTTTAAAGTTTGACATCTTATGTAAAGTTATGGCATCTGCTTTCACTAAAATATTCGTAGTTTTTGTTCTAGTGAATGGAAAATAAGAAACTTGGTACTTTTATAAAGCTGATAAGATGACCTATATAAAATACAATCATAAAAACAATTCTCCACTTTTTAAAAAAAAATCATGAATTTAGAGGAGTCGGATACCTTAAATTTATAGCATCGCCACTGCAAAAAGTTTTCAAATAAGAAAGTATAAATTATCCTTTAGATTTCTTTGTATTTACAATGATTCCTGCTATACAATTATTTTCTTCTAATAATTAGATCATAATTTCGCGAAAGAGAGAACCAAAAACTGGGAGGAAGCCACCCATAGTTTCCATATCATATCGAACAAGGGTACTCAAAGAAAGCTGTTAAGATTCTTTGTACTTTATAATTGTTAAAAAAAATTAATAAATGGGGTGTTAGAAATGAACCATTGTCCTCCGCCAAACAGCATTGTTTCTTCGAAAGGAACTTGGCGTAATCTGAATTTGATAATCGATAGAAACGCGTACTTAATCGCCAAACTCTTTAGTTCGAATGGCGACGGGTGAAAAGTGCAAAGTAGGGAAAAAATATGAATAACTTTTCCATCTATGAGGGAAAAAAGAGGGATATTTCAATGAAAGTCATTAGCGCCGGGCGAGAACCGATAACGTTCATTGATTATCTGTTAAACAGAAAATATTTGAATGAGAATTAAAGAGAAAAAAATGGCGCCTGCATTAAGCCCGGAAAGAAAAAAGTTGGCACTGTGCAAATGAGGTACACAAGAAGGAAAAAATGTATTTATCCTATCGATTGAGGCGAGTAGTGGGAAACAGCTATCTACCCTACGTATTTATTGAAAAAATTCCATTCCATTTTTCTTAATGATCGCGAACTGTGTTCCAATTTGTATATATGAGACTTTAGTGCGGGCGGCAAACTAGATAAAACATTCATATCGCCCAAAGAATGGTTGACTCTGAGATAGGTATCGATTTTATGGCGAAAGTTTGAATGCCGAAAGAAAGTTTCGAAGGGCGCGATATTGGTAAATAGTGCACGCGCGTTACCTGATACGGTGGCGTTGTTTATTTTATGCTCGCGCTGTTTGCAAGTCGATTCTAATCGTGTTAATACACTCGCGAACATAACGCAAGTGCTTCCTCGTTTATTTGCCAGTCAATACTCCTCTTATTTTGTGTTACATAAGCGCATGTTTTTTTATTTTTTATAGCATTCGAAGGTATTGTTTAGTGTCGGTGGGAAGTAATTTAATTTCGTGGTGGAAAAGATTTTATTAAATTACGAAGTAAAGTGAAAAAGTAGTTTTCAAACTCTTGCATCTTAACTTTATCCTACCATTTATAAAAATGCTGAATGTCAATATAAGGTGCGCTTAGGGTAGGTGAGTAGGTTATTAATATTAAAATAGTTGTTTTGATTTTCATTCAAATGCTTCATGGGATAGAGATAAGTGTGGAAAAACGATACAGAATGAAAATTAATAAAATGAAACTCTAAGAAAAGTCCTAAATTTTGAACTCATGGTCCACTAAAGGAACACGAGAGTTATTAATCTCATAGCTATGGGTCTTATTCTTCTTCACGATGGTCAAAGGATCTCAACTCCTACCTCACTTTTGTGGCAACAGTAACCTAGTGATTATGGTCACAAACTCGTGGCCGGAGTGTCTCGGGGTTGAGCCCTGGTGCCATTGAAGACCCACCGTGTAGGGAGGGGGTGATGCCCACTAAATCTGTCAAGGCTCAATGCCCTCCCGTTGGTGTGGAAGTTAGGAGAGGGGGTAGCTCATCCTCTTTACTTGACCCAGGTTTAAAATGACGTGATCCGTCGCCAGAAGTCCTCGTGTAGCTTTCTGGTAAGATGTCAGTGGCCCACACAAGAATTTTTCAACCCCGGGGGGGGCCAGGTTTGAAAATTCATTATTTCCGTATTATGCACCAATACGCCGCCTAACATATTCTTTTGATTTTGTCGATTTTCGGGAACAAAAACAGTAGAGAATAAATTATTGAATAAATAATTAGCATTAGTTAATATAATTAATTATTAATAACAAACAGCTAAGTTTTTGCGTATTTTATACATAAGACTATAATCATTGAAAAAAAAATTAAGGGCTTCAGGGGGGGGCAGACCCGGGGACTTCCCCCCTCTCTCCTTGTGTGCCCCATTGTATGACATTAATATAATTCGTAATCTGCTAACCTTGAATCATCGGGGAATTTCCGTTTCACATGCAGAAGCTTCAAGAAATTTGCACGATGAATTTTTGTGGAATCGGGGCCCAAGTTTTAAAATGGAAAACGTTAGAATTTAGGATTTACAACTAACAGAGCAATGCTGGAAAATATATTATATAATAGTTATAATTTTTTTTTGTGAGAGATGAATAATAATCTTTGAAGAAAGTTCATTATGGTCTAATTTAGGGTAAAGTCTCCTTATTGCTGCTTACCACAATATTTGCAACGTTCCCTTTGAGTTTTGCCAAGGGATTCTCGAAATCGTATTATTGTGAAGAGAATTCAATTATATTTGCGTATTCTTAAGGAAATAGTGCTCTGAATAATTTTTCAGATAGGAAAAATCTAATTATCAATATCAGTTTCCGGGTTGTACATAAAGATTTTGAAGTAACTTAACCATTGTTCACGCAAATTTTTCTAAAATTGAACGCATCAATTAACCCTTTAACTGTCAAGTTATTTTGATGATTTGGGTACACAAATTGTCAATTTTTTTTAATCAAAAAACTTCTAACCTCTAACCTTTGAAGTCTTCAGTAAAGAGCTGCCATCTATTGAATTGAACGCACATTAACTTTTCCCGAGAATCAGTCGGGTTTGACAAAGAGATGAAGCCGAAATAAACGTCTCCCGATATGTATTCGGGTAAGACAATACGATGCACTCAAAAAAATTACCCCGAGTAGCACTCGGGCGTGACATTTTCGAACACTGGTGCCGTGCCCGAGATTATCTCGGGCATGACAGTTAAAAGGTTAAACATATAGGTACTTACAGAAAATTTTTAAATGTTGAGAAAATTTTAAAATAAATAGATCTGCATGCTGTAACTACACAAATTTTCATTGTTACTGGGACATTTATCTGCATGGAACTGCATTTTGAGCTTTGAATGATGCTCTATAAATTGCTAATTTAATCACGAAATTATCTCATAGTCTTACATAATAAAGTTATAAAAGTTTTTTATATGCATTCGCTATGATTTCTTTCTAATAGAAAATGATTGGGTAGTTTCAAATCAACACAAAGGCATAGAACTTCATAATTTAGAGCTTCGTGTAAAAAAAAAAGGAATTACATACAAGTGGCGATTCATATCTTGTGAACTTGGATATCAGATAGGAAAGAATAGTTAGTATTTCCTTTTTTTTAAAGTAATATAGAAGAATATGCGTAAATATTTGAATCTATATTCTTGATATTAGCAAAAAATGATTACTATGCGACAACAATACAATACATCATTTTTATCTTCCCATTTAACAAAATAATAATTTGTTTAAACCTTGGGTTCTATGATTTTTTTTGCTCTTCGTAAAGGGTCAATTAATCTGATAAGAAGAATTCGATTTTGTGTGTCCAGGAAAACGGATATCATTTTAAACATTTACTATTATTTTACCATGTCTTACACCTGACAATAAATATAATCGTTCAACCTTTGTTTTTGTCCTTTATTCTGTTTGTTAACATGATTCATATGTCCTTAAAACTCAACTACAAAGGTTGATGGGACGTGACTTTTGGAACACCCGGTTTTATCCGTGATCCGGATTCGAGATGTAAGATGTCGAATTCAAAACAATATTATTTAATATTATTTTACTTTCCCTTTATTTGAATTTTTATGTTCCGAAAAAAATTCTAGTACACCCAGTCATACTAAATAATCTGATATCTTTCCACCAATAATGAGAACCAACATAACGACGAAACAAGAACGAATTTCACAAAAACGAGTACTTAAAACAATCATTAAAAAACGAAATCGTAACTCTCAATTTTGATTAATTTTCATTTTTAATGAGGAAAAGTAACATTCTTCCTCTTTTTTTTTTTATCTTTATAAATCAATACTCGAATTTTTTTTTCTTCAAATGGATATCTCGGTCGCTTTTCCCACTAATTTTGGGGAAAGAGAAAAATTAAATATATAGCGGCGGTAAAAAGTTTTTAATACTACCATTACCATTTACCATTAATTAAGAAATGTCACTTTTCAGTACATTAGAAATGTAATGAAATATACAATGCACAAAATAGATAAAGATTCAGAATATATATTTAATTAACGGTCGATTTATTACGAGATAACTATTAAAAAAACTGAAATGCTTCTTCTTTTGTAGAAGCGCATAATAAGTCTGATATTTTATTCATTGTTAAATGAGTTTACCTAATTTGTTTAAATATTCGAGTAGCGTTTGGTTGCCACCGCAAAATCAGCTTACAGTGAAAACAAAGGAAAACAAAACTGAGCCTTCGAAGTAATTTATTTCCATCATGTTTTCGGCAGCGTTAATAAAAGAAACAAATACAATTTTATTTCCATTAAATGCTGCTGCCGAAAAGGAAGAAAAAGTCCTGTCTACAAGCATTTTGCACAAATAGCCTTTGCCTAAAATGCTTTGTTTTAATAAGATTGAATTTGTGTGCAAAAACAAAACATCAAAATAAATGTAGAAATAAAAAGCGCAGATAATTGAGAAAAATGGAATAAAAGGGAGAATTTCTAATCGACTTTTCCAGATAAATAGAGTTTTCCCTAACAAAGTAACAGAACGAGAGAAATGTCAAATACAGAAAAATCACCGCAATACCATGCTTGAAAATTGTCGTGAAATCTGCATAATTGAAACCTAAATAGTAATTTCGTATTTAAAAAGAAAATTAAATATCCTTTATTTTTATTAAGTGGAGGGTAATGTTCGCTTAAATAAGTGAAATTTTCATTTCTCAAAAAGGTTTCTGGGCAAATGTAGTGTTTCTCTCGCGAAATGTACATCCCATGCTAATCAGAGAGCATAGTTAATTAAACTCATCGCGCGCGCGCGTTTTAATTATTTTATTGTGATCGCAAAATAACCTTGATTTCCCACGCGCTGTCAGAGATGGAAAAGCATACAAGTAGAAACCCTATAGGGCTTCAGAGTTATTTTTGATTCAATAGCACGCGCAAGGCTGTTTTATTTGCCTTTGGTGGAATAGATACAGTGGGAGTACTGAATTATATGGTTTAATTGAAAGTGTCATGAAAGTCTTAAGATAAAAGAGTAGTGATAAAAAATCTGATACTGAAATGCAAAAAGGAATCGAGCGATGATTTAATTATTTTTTGTGAATGTTTCTTTGTCAAGTGTAAATATACTATGAAATATAATTAGAAGAGGTTTAAGCACCCTCTCTATGCGCATGTATTTTTTAAATAATTGCTAACATAATTAGTCTAATGAATGGCCAAAATATTCATTTATTAATTGCATTACTTTATTATTTTACTAGCGGTATCATTCTTAATAATGTGATTCCTATTAGATATAACATTGATTTTAGCTAAAAACATCATAAATGATAGCGTGATTTGTTAGAAAATATCGTATATGATTAAGAGTATAGTAATGCACAAAATGTATTTTAAGACATATTAAGAATGAAATATGAATTCTTATTTCGAAACTTGGTTTGCGTAATTGTTTTTTTTTTTAAATTAATTCAATAAATGAAACATTTTGGATTAAAAAAAAAAGAATGCGATTATACTGCAAAAGTTAGGGGTTCAGACCTTAGATAAATTTTAGGAAAAAAAAATCTATAAATAAGTTTATAGGAACGCACATCACCGGCAGCAACTCTGAAATTGCAAGAAAAGTGCATTGCGACCATCTGTGACTGTGAACCATTATCATGCATTGAAGACCGTAAAAGCTGAATAACTATGGTCTCTAGTTCATTGCCGGCGCTGTTGCATCGATTCGTGTGTTCGAATCTTGACGCTACTTGAGATCCATCCTGCACGTTAAATTTTTTGAGACACTAAATCCTCACACTAGCAGTGACGTAACGTACACCCCCGCAACAACCCCGCATTGCGGGGGGCGCATGAGGAGTTCTAAGGGACACAAAGCCCGACTAAGGCAAGTACACCATGGGGCCCTGAACTTGACTTTGCAAGGGGGCCCCTAATGTTATCCGTTACGCCACTGCACATTGGTAGAATATGGATGCTGAAATGGGAGGTAACAGCTCGGGCGTCGTCTTCGTCACTTAATCATTGTTAAAACAACGACGCTGTAACGATTTGGGAAAACTGATGGGTAGCGTAAGACAAGAAACAAAATTATTAATTTATTACGTCTAAAATCAAGAGTTTCACATATTTGCAAGTTAGTTAAATTATGGAGCATTTCCATTCTACATAATATGTTATTTCTGAAGGAGGAGGCAAAACACCCTTCGTCTCTTGTCGAGTGTTTGAAGTGGACTGTCTCTCCTTTCTCTTTGAGTGGAGACGGTCCCTTCTTACACCTTGAATTATACTCCAGGCTCCAACTCGCAAGTGGAATCCAGCCGTTGGGTTTCTTCCGGATATCGGTTGTCGGCGTGATTTCAGATGAAAGGATCTCGCAATATCTTAGGAAGTACACGTGTGGATACGAACGGAGTAATGCTATCTGCATACGGAAGCCGATCTTGTTGTTGCGAAGAGGGAAAACCTTTTTACGTTCGTCACCAATAGCCGTGTTGATTTTTCGAAGTAGACTTTAATAAACTATCAACAGGATCAAATTGTGAGCACGGGATTCTTGGTTATTTCTTTGTTTTTGGAACTTCCACATCTCACCATGAAAAACTTCAAGACTCATCAAGAAAAAAAAGACCAGTTATTTGCTTATTCAACTGCTCTCACCTGTAATTTTCACTTCACAATTTATCTCTTACATTTTCTCTTTCGTCTTGGCTCCGATGTACCGCAAGACTCACGTTTTTTATGCAGTTCTTAACATTTGAAAATACGTATCGCACTCTATGAATTTGAAGTACATATTTCCTACATGTGTTAACATTATATAGTTTTAATTTGTAGGGGAAGAAATTTTTGTACTTCGTGGGTTTTAATTAACTAAATAGGTTTGATGAAGGTTAAGTGCAATATTTCATTAGAAATCGGTATGTGAATATCTTTTATACGGCGGGCGCGAATCCTATGATATACTTAACGAATGTAATATTTTTCAAGCTTAAATATTGAAGTCATTATTTACAAAATTATGCTAACAACTGGAGTACTTAAATATTTCCTTGCGTAACACGGTTTACAATAGTTTTCTGAACTTTAAAGCGCATTAAAAAAAAGCAAAAGTTATGATTTATATCAGCTTAAGAAATATCCTAAAATAGAAACATTTTTAAGACAATTCGCTTCTTTACGAAAATGTTGGAGCGAACAATATAGCTACAAAAAATCAATCGACTTAGGCTGGTACAAAATAAGCAATAAGAACTCCCTAAGCTTGTAGGGCTCAAAAATGTCTTCCAGAATCCCATTCCTCCTGCGTTCCAAAATAAACTCTTCTAAGTGCATGCGCAGTTTGATCTCCCATTCGAAGCCGTGTTGGATTTCAGATAGCTAGCTGAAAAAGAATCTGTTTTAGAGACAAGGAGTATAAGACAGAGAAGTCGAGGTATGTGTAAGATTGGTCACGGCGTTGAAATTAAAGCTTAACTATATTAATCTCTAGCCTAAATGTTTTCATTCACCTGGCTCTGGTTTCCTTACTGTCGAATTATACCGGGTGTTTCTAAATGAATATCGGAGTTTTAACGCTTTATACTATTTATTACATATAACTTACAAGTACAATTCATACATCGAAGGAAAGAGTAACTGAAACAGTTTTACCTAAAAGCATACAAATGCGCAATGTGAGCCCCATTCGTCACACGGCACACATCAAGTCAATATGCAAGTTCATCTCAAACTTTGTTCAGTGTGTCTGAGGTAATTCTTGCAACAGCTGCTTCAATCCTTTGCCTGGAAGGTCAGCTGGCAGCGGAATTACGTACACATAATCCTTGATGAACCCCCTCCTGAACCCCTACAGATAAAAATCATATGGCATTAGATCGGGTAAACGTGGAGGCCATGCGATACAAGCTTTATAATGAGGTCCTTTGAAGAAAATTCATTTGTCGAGTACAGTGGTGTTCAACCAATCGCGTACTGAGAGATGCCAGTGAGGCGGTGCACCATCTTACTGCCAAATGAAGCTATCTGGTTCCCTTTCTTTCAATTGAGGAAATAGCCATAGTTATAGAACACCAGGATAGGCAGAACCAGTTACAGTTGGCTCTCCGAAAACGAAAGGCCCATACTCTTTCCGCCGAGATATGGCACAAAAACATTCCAATTTAGGTGAGTCTCTATGCGGTCCTAACACCTCCTGAGAATTTTCTAAGCTCCAGATGCGCGCATTATGAGTGTTCACATGTCCACTAAAACGTTCGTAGCACAGTTATAGCAGATTCTGTCTTTGTAAACTGGAGAACACAAAACGCTTTCTGTTCTTTAGACACCCTTTTTCTACTAGCGCACTGATCGGCGGGGAAGGGAAACAAAATTAACATACGTTTCACGCGCAAGCACACACATGCCAGCAAACAAAGCTGTTTAATTTGGTCTTTAATTCGATGTATGAATTATACTAATAAGATAAATGTAATAAATACTATAAAGCGTTAAAACTTCGATATTCATTTAGAAACACCCTGTACTAACAGTTTAATTAAGGCTGTTATCGCCACGAGAACGTGAATTTAACGCGAAGCACATTTTTGAACAGGAAAAGGGTTCAATTTTAATAAAAATTTGTGACATTGTAATCCATATATTTGTTTAAGATATAGCGTTTTTAAAATTTCCAAATATTTCATAAATAATTAATTTTTCCTATTAACATGTAAAGGGATAGTTTATTTAGCATTACGGTATAGGAGAAAAAAATGCGAAACACATTTTATAAAAGAAAAAAAAATGTGTCAACTCGGATAAAAATGAGTAGTATGATAAAATAAGCAATTATCTACAAAATAGGGAAGCCAGAATATAATATTAATGTTTGAGTACTTTTATATCTGAAAAAATATTCCAAATATGGGTCCTTTTCTTGAACATCAAGGCTGTCTTCGGTAAAAGTACGAGAGCTCTTACTGAACGCGAAGCACATTTTCAGACAGAAAAATGATCCAATTTCCATGTGGAAATTTGCAACATTATAACTCGTACCTCTGTTAACAATACAGTGTTTTTAAAAAATTTCAAAATATTCCGTGAATACTTTATTTTTGTCTTAATACGTGAAGGCAAAGCCCATTTAACATTACGGTATAGGATAAAAAATACGAAACACATTTTATACCAAAAAAAATGAATCAACTCGGTTAAAAATGGGAAGTATGATAAAAAAATGCTGCTCTCTAAAGGATAGTAAAGCCAGAATATCAATAATTTTTAATTTCTTTTATATCTGAAAAAATGTTCCACAAGTTCGGGTTCTATTCTTTAACATTAACCGAAAACAACCTTAACCGAAGACAGCCTTAAAAAAGCTTCTTTAAAATGTGTTCTTATGTATAGTTTATATTTATGTCATATATTAAATATATGTAAGTCATTTATGTCATGTCATATATTAAACAGAGTAAACCTTTTTACATTTGATTATTCCTTTAGGGAATTTTAATGACTTTCAAAAGCTCAGGCTAAAGAACAGTTCTTTTGAAATGAACAGCAGAGCTCTATCCCATAAATAACTGTTTATCTTATGTAATTCTCTCCCACCCCTAATTCTTAGATAAACCCATTAAATATTAGTATCTAAAACAATTTCTTATATCTGAATGACCCATTCTTTTTGGATTTCTAAGCAGTTTGTAACTATCCGCACTTTAAAATATGTAAAATTTATTTAAATTTAGATACTTTCCACACTATTTCCTTAATAAACATACATTTAAATCTAAATAAGGATACAAATGATTAAGCATGAAGAGAAGAGCAGCAGCGGAGACAGTTTCTCCAGAATACTTTTGGTTTGAGAAATTGTCCTCGCCTCCATCACAACGAGCCATCCTCGTTTGCAGGAGGAAAATGAGACCTCCCCGTAATCATCGGGGGGCCAAATCGCTAGTAGAAGTGTCAAGCGTGAAACGATGACGCCTCGCATGCAAAGGAGGGAGGGATCTTTTCTTTTCGGAGATATTCGTCTCCGGGGAGCAGATCGCGTTGCAAGGGCAGGTGTAATTAAGCAGTACCTGCCGAGAATCACGAAACTGCCATTAGGCCAGTAAGGGGAGATATTTGGAGAAGACCCATTCATAATTCAGCATCGGAAGACGGGTCTGCTCTGAACTCGCAGAGCCCCGTTCTTCCTAAATGGAACGCTGTCAGTGAAGATGCAGTACGTTCTATTCATCTACCAAGATGCCATTTGTTGAGGTAATACCTTAGTTTAGTGTTTGGGAGTTCGATCTCTCTCTCTGTGAAGATTAATTCAGAAAAAAGAAATGATTTTAAGGTATCTGACTACCCTAAAATCGGAAATATTGCCAAAAATTTACATTTTTTTTATTATTATTTATTTTTTTATTATTTTATTTCACAGGATATCTTATTATCTTTTTAAATATCAAGTTTATTGTTTTCCGTTAACTAGAATAAAAACTACAAGTGTTTTAATAAAAGTAGATGACACTACTTTAAGGTATCCGACTACGTTCGGAACCGTGATTTTATAAAAAGGCGTATAAATGAATAATTTTCATGATATTTAATGTCACTTAGAGTCGAATACATGTATAAAATTGTTTTAAGGACACATTTTGACAAAAAAAAAATTATTTAAATACAATATTTCGGCAAAAAAATTCACTTAGAATAATCTTTTTTCAACATGTTCTCGTTTTGTAAAAAATGCTTCTATTGTAATAATATTTTACCTGTATATAGCTCAGACCTCTGTACAGAGGCTCGACTATGATTTTTGAAAAATCACATTATTTTCAGAGTTACAACCCATTGAAATAATTATCGGCGTTTTTCCCTTAACATTTCTCCCCTCTGTTGTCGTAAAACATGGATAAACCCACTTCTAAGTTACGTATTTAAAAAATTCTAGCTGATCCTCTGTACAGAAGTCTGAGCTATATACAGGAAAAATATTATTATAAT
>BMAV01016963.1:43359-108843 GCA_019973955.1 Trichonephila inaurata madagascariensis | reverse complement strand
TCATCTCTTATGCGTAACACTTATTAAATATAATTACTAGACTTATACTTTATTTGAACAAATTAGTTTTATAATAGCATTTTTTTCTCAAACTAGATTAAAATAATCCAAGCATATTATACTCAAAAATGCTCAATATTTTCATTGATTTTGGAACAGTATTTTTTTAATTGTATGTAAAAGAGCAGCAAAGTAATTTTCATATGCTGATTAATTGGCTAAATTTTGCAAAATAAATTTGATTAGTTGTGTTGGTCATTACTCGAACTTTATTTTAGATTAGCATTTTCAAAATTTGACTTTCCTTAAGAAGACTCGGTATTTTCGAAATAATCAAAATATCGTTTTTTATAATTTTATTTAGTCATATTTTTTGCATTATTATCTTTAGATTTATATGTCAGTTTTGTACGCCTAAAAATTAGAAGTTGGAAAAAATTTCAATTGAAAAATGTAAACAAATTAGGCAATTCGACCATGCCCCCCCCCCTTTTTAGATTAAAAAAAAAGCTAAAGAAAGCTTTTTGATTAAAGAAATAAGCTATTTGAAAAAGAAAAGTAATTACTACAAAAAAGGAAGATGTTACATATTAAGCAGGATATTTCTGAGGCATTACAATAATGAAATTTTTTTTCTTTGTGAAATGTGTGCATGTAATATTTTTTAATTAAGGCATTTTTTACAAATAATTTCAGTTCTTATTCATCATAGGTTTTCATACAGGTCAAATATTTCAATATTATGTGGAGCAAAAGACTTTAAAATTTCTGTCATGACAGAAAAAAAAATTAACACTTTTCTTGAGTTTTCTTGCGTAATTAATATTCTCGAAAAAGTTATCATTTTAAAAAATATATATACATAAGTAGAAATAATACGAAAATTCAACCATTTTTAATAAAAATATATAGCTAATGTTCTAAAGGGGTATTTTAAGTTTATTTAAGCTTAAAATAATTGTTTTTTAAAACATATACTTTAAAATGATTTTTCTCAATTAATGTTTTTTCGATACATTAGTGCATTCAAAATGCTACTTTTTCCACAATTATTTAATAATCACTTCCATTTTTTTCCTGTGTGTTATATATAATACATGTAAAAAATTAGGGATACATTTTGCTGTAAGCTGAATACTTTTTTTTTAAAAAAAAAAGTTAAAACGTAGGGGATATTAGCTTTTTAGTTGAAATTTAGCACACATATAAACATTTCATTTTTTTCCCCCTCCAAAACTAATTAAGTTATTGTTAAATCGACCCTTAAAGTTGTTTAAAACATTTTTAGGAATACTACAAAAAAATTAGTGAATACAGAAAAAGTAAAATTTCGCACATTATTTTAAAGAAAATTTGAGATTTTAAAATTGTGTGAATAATAAATACAAAATTTCATCTGGTAACATTTTCTTGAATAGAAGCATTATATGAAATACTAAAATATAATTTTTAACATAAATAAAAAAAATATTCAAAAGGTGTCATTTCCCTTTAAATTTTAAATATATTATTTTCTTATGAATATATGCATATTAAGAATTCAAGTATAGATGTATTTTATTTTTTTTTTATAATAAAATTGAAAATTTTGCTGATATTTCTAACTAAGCAGCAATAATCAAACAAAAAAGAAATTCAAATTGTACTGATTGTGGTAAAAACTACAGTATTGTGCGACAAAAGAAAAAAAACAGAATTTTGTATGAGAAATAAAAAATCCAGTTAATTTTTATTTTTTACAAATTTAGAGAAATACATGATAATTTTATAAATTTTTCTCATTATCCACAAAATTCTGTACTATATTATTCTGTTACTTTAATACTTAGTTGTATTATATGGCAGAATCACGCGCGCGTGATTCGATATGCTATAAATCATACTATGTATGATATTCTAAAATAATAAGTTTACCAATTAATTCACACATTTTGTTTCAATAATTTTCTTTGACTAATTTTTGTCTTAAGTTCTAAAATCAAGAAAATTCTATTAATCATATTTTTATTTGCTATGGTCTATAAACAAATCTAAAATTAATGCTATCATTTTTCTTAAAAATTGGCTATGACCTCTGAAAAACTCTTAAGTCTTGTTGATGAAAACATTCATTCTTGTTTTGCATGGGGAAAGGTGCTTTCCTGAACAAATTTTTTTTTAACATTTTCATTTTAAAATTTTGCAGTTTTTTGTTATAATATTCAACCTTTAGTAATAATAAAATATTTTTAAAATCATTTTCCGAGTTTTTGAGATTTACATGTTTCTAAATGTTTATGAACTTTTACTAGAAGACAATGGATTAAGGAGCACATAATTTTTATTTAATCATTGTCTGAATGCAAATTCAATTTCACTTTTTACATGGATATTTAAACTATGTCAATTATAATTTTTGCTATAATTGTAGTTGAATAGGGTTCGAATATTAAAATATAAATTGTACAAAATGGAAATCACTCATTTCCATTGAAAAGAATTTTTGCATCTTATATCCAGGTTAGGGAAAATAAAAAAATCGATATAATTATTTTATACAGATGTATATATATATATATATATATATATATATAAATGTAAAGGAAAAAAAAGAATAAAATTATGTAGGATTTAAAAAAAACATTAGCCAGTTTTTTTTTTTTTTTTTTTTGTTTTGAATTGTGTTAATTAGTGTTATAAAAAGTACTGAATGAAATGTTAATTTAAGATAAATATGTTTATATCTCTAATGAACTCTTGATTGATGAATTTCCTGTTCAGACAAAGGGGTGCAGATAAGATATCAACTTACAGTCATCCCTTTCCACGAATCCTAGGAGTCGTGAAGTTGAAAATTCGAGATTTATTTTCAACACATTTATTATCTGGAGTGAGTAAATAGTAACGTCACACTAATCAGCTACTCAAGAGCTTTTGGAGACGGATCTCGTAATTTTGAGCTATGGTCAAGTGACGAGAACGACACCTGAGCTGGCACCCTCTTTCCAAACTTCCACACCACACCAACAGGAGAAAGTTTGAGTATCGATAGGTTTTTCGTGCATCTCCCCCCTACATAGCGGGTCTTCTGCGGTACTGGGCTCGAACTCATGACATGCTGGACACGAGTTCATTACCTTGCCCACTAGGTTACCGCGGTCATTTTTATTATCTGGAGCAGAAATGAATTTTCTTATACTATTCACAAACTCATACAATATCAACAATTTTTTGTAAATCGTTATTTTTTTGAAAGTCTGTAAATAAAAAAAAAAGTGAAATTGTGTAAAATACTGCACTGTAAGAATATATTCCCTTCCAAATTGTAACAATTTTCTTGTAACTATTATTTAAAAAATAAATAAATAAAAATAATATGAAATAATCTATTTTGTAAAAAAATAAATCATCTCTGAATAAATATAAAGGAAAAAAATTCAGAAAATCATTTGATTATTTCGAAAAATCTCAGTGGTTATCTCCTTTAGAAATTAAGGTAATGATAGAGATAAGAGAAATAATAGAGATTTAGGGTAGTAAGATATGAGATTTCTCGATTAGATTCTGTCTCAATGTTGACAAGATATTCTGCATTGATTATACTAAAATGTGTATTTTTTCATAATTATAAATAATTATTTTTCTTTGTACTGGCAAAAAATTAAAACTATGTTTAATTTGATACCTGTGTCTCGTATTTGTAAAAATAATTTAAATTAGCTTCGAATTTAAATAATAATTCTTTGCTTTGAAAAAAGGAAAAAAAAACTTGAACTTTTTTTGACATACACGCAAAGTTTTTTTTTTATCTGATTTTGCGGTAAAAAAGTTAAAAATGTGAATTCGAGAAATCGTTTAACCTATCCCTTAAATTACACTGGTAATACTTTCAGAAAACATCAGCATTAAAAAAAAGTCGAATGTCAGGAATACGATGTATTACTACGCGGAGTCATTTTCTGAGGAGAATCGTATCACGCACACACATATGGTTACTACAAACCTGTTTCTTTCAATGATACGCCTTGGCAATCGACCTTCGGCTCGAAAAGAGGATTTGGCGGTGTAAAATCCCAGCCCACGTTACTGAAGTTTTCCCGCATAATGAAACATAAGTATTATTTAAAAAAAAATTACTTAACAAGAAACTATTAAAAAATTATACACCACAAAAGTCTTCGTACACTTTAAAAAAAATCTCAACATAGCTTTAAATATTTTTTTTCTCAATTAAATAATATCTAAATAACAGTAATAATATTAATTATTACTGTTGCCATATCTATTTGCCTGCTTGGAATTACTTTTAAAAAACTTATAGCTGCTTGTGACAATTCAACACTACTGCACAGGATTTTGTTTTGATATTGGTCATCTCTATGGTTAATTTGCGTGTGTGATTGAATCGACATTTTCTGAGTTATTATTTATGAAATACTAAATAGGCTGGAAATATTTGTCAATTGAATAGAGCAAAATGGATGAAAATTTAAATTCAATTTTATCTGAAGAGGTATTTTATCTGATAATTTTCTTTTCGAAGTTGTATTATTTTGACAGGTGCAAAACAAATGTAAACCGAGAGTTAGTTTTTTGAAAAATTAATTCTTGATTAGCATTAGTTTTTAAAGCTAATACTCTCAATATTAAAAATATAGAAATACTTAAAATCAGTTTTAAACACAATTTTTTCTATGTATCAGAAATGTTTGACTTTGTGTGTGTATACATGTTTTGAAAATAACTCAATATTATTTAATCAAAAGCTGTTAGAAATTGGCATTTAAGTCATGACAAACATACTATGCGTGACTTATAAATTCTGGAATGAATTAAGTACATTTCTGGTCATCAGTAAAAGTAAGTTTGATCAGTATTTGAGTAAAATAGGATTTCCATCTTAGTAACAGATTAATCATTGCAGTATAGGGCATATTGTGTTTGCGTTATAATTATTTTAATCTGTTTTTAAGTTGACATACTGTGGTTAGTAAATTGGGCGTGATTTTTAAATTGTACAAATGTACTCATTTGGCATGAGTAAATTTAATTTACTTTTCAATGATATAGTCTCTTGAATATAGTCATAGAAAATTATATTGGGTACTTACGTATTGTCGCAACCAATTGGCGACATTATATGAAACGAATCACATGATTGCTAATTCAGCGGATATGACACATGCGAAATTGGGGTTGCCAACTTGGCGAGTTATCTTGAATGTTGGCGATTGTTGAGATTTTATTTAAGTACCTTGTATTGTTATACTTATGTTTGTTTTATATATTTTTTATATTGTTTAACATTTTAAAATAACATTTCTGAGGTGTTTTGAATTATATTTTAAATATTCAAGGTTAATTTTAATTTTTCAGTATGCTCAATGGGAAAATAATGATACGTACATTTCATCTACTTATTTTCATGGATTAAAAATCTCTTATTTAAAGGGTTTTGATTGTAGCATTTTGTATACTGAAAGAAATGATTCACTTAATTTTTTTTATTTTATATTAGACTACCTTTCCAGTGGATGATGTGAGTAAAATAATTAAATCAGTAAGTATTTTTACAACAACTTTTAAAAATTTAATAATGCTAAATATCTTGACATGTTATTAATAACATTTTGGGGTACTTACATATTAGTGTCAACACAGCTAAATTGGTGCCACGCAAATCGTGCTGTTTTCCACCAAAATCTGACTGAATGGAAACACGTTAGAATTTTTTTTTTTTTTTTATATATTAAGGCACTATTTGCATGCCACTAATTTTACTACTGTGATGCTAATATGTAAGTACCTACTTTGGATTAATTGCAGTCATAATCTCAGTTACCCCATCAAAACTTTTGCTAAACATTATTGTATTGCTATTATATGAATTATCACATGCTTTAATTTTGAGTAAAGAATCATTGTAATTTAAAAATTTTAGTTTATTGTAGATTATAACTAATTTAAGTACAAGAATAATATGAAAATTAGTTTTAAAAATGATTTAGGAAATTAATACTACTATACAGTTCTTTCTAGTATTAAGGGGTTTCCTGATGTTATGATACAAATACTTATTCATCTCATATATATATATATAAACAAAATAACAGCTGATGTGTGTCTGAAAACTACACCATCACAAAATCTCTGAAAAATTGGTACATAATTATTAAAGACACATATGGATTTTTAATGAAGATCTATCCAATATCTAGTTAGATTTTTTTAAAAAGAAGTAAAATTTTCAAAAAGGGAGGGTTACAGTGGTTTAGCTATATCTTTACTCTGCACCAATTAGATTGTTTCTCTTTTAATAGTAGCTCATGTTATTAAAATAAACTAACCTTTGAATTTCCTGTTAATAATAAAAAATCATTAGAAAACTTCTCTCTCTCTTTTTTTTTTGTGTTTGTGTATTAATGTCACCCCTAACAAATTTCATCACATGAATTGTGCCACTTTCCACCAAAATCTAACTGATTTGGATTTTTTTTTCAAATAAAATATGTAAGGAATCTTTTTGTTATTTTGATATCATGGTAAAAATAATTGAACCATTTATCAACCTATTTTTGGAGTGTGTAAATCAGTTAAATTATGTATTGTGTGTAAGCAGGGTAATGTAAAACAGAAGTGGTCAGATAGTGGCCTGCAGGAACATCTTATGACTTCTTAAGGCCCCTACATAAAAGTAGACTCAGGCCCTCAAAGCAAAAGTAGGCCCTGACCCCCATACACAAATGTAGGCACCACCTATGATCCATAAAAGAAGACAGTAAATAGCATATGCTGTCAAATGTTTGTATAAACCCAAAGCAAATAAATATGTAGGACTTACAATCATCCAAACCGTCTCAACAGACTGCTGCCTTTGGACTGAATGAGTAATGGTGGTGCATGATGGTAAACCTAGGCCTATACGTGAACAATCATAATTATTTGTATCCCATTGACATTTCATCCGAAATTCCCAATTTTTCGGAAAATGCTAGTGAAAGTAACATTTGACCATTGAAATTATTCAAATCATTGAGTTGAGTTGAGAACGAAACAAGGCACCCATTGTGACTGATGTCCTGGGACCAGTTTGCTCATGTCTTAAGACAGTAATCTTCAAACTTTTTCAACTCACGGACCTCCTTGAATGTCAACTAGAAAGTGTTTTTGTATAACCCCATTCCGTACATATACTTCAAAGAATATATCACAATCTGTGCAAGTTAATGGAGAGGATTAGAGTCATGAGATGGCTTATTGAACATAATGTTCTACACTTTTACCAAACAGCTTTTAGAGCTGGGCACAGCACTGTTGATCAGCTCTTTTATCTTGTCCAATCAGTCATTGATGGATTAGAAGAAAGACCACACAAAAAAACCACTGCTGTCTTGGACCTGTCCACAGCTTTTGACCGTATCTGGAGACACAAACTCATTGAGGTTCTTCACCGCTCGGGGATCAAAGGCAACTCCCTGCTCTGGATAAATGATTTCCTGAGACACAAGAAATTTGTAGTCCGATTTAACGGAAGTTTTTCTAAGTCACATAGATCTTGGGCTGGTGTCTCACAGGAATCTGTTATAAGCCCTCTGCTTTTCATGATGTACATGAACACCATGCATTGCTACATTACGGGTGGAGCAAAAATTGCCTGCTATGCAGACAACATTGTTATTTGGCACTCACACACAGACCTCACAGTGTCTGAAAACATTTTAAATGCTAACCTCCTTGATATCGAAGACTGGGCTAATGATCTCAAGCTTCTTATCAATCCAGAGAAATCCAAATTATGTGTTTTCTCCACAGACAGAAAGAACTGACAATCCTTCAAACCCAATATCAAGATCCACAACTTCACAGTTGAACAAATCATGCACCCCAAATATCTTGGAGTTTTTCTCGATGCAGAACTCAGATTTACTAAACATATTGAATCGGTCTCTCAAAGAGCTCTGAAAAAACTTAACATCCTGAGGAAACTCTGTGGCTCTTCTTGGGGATCCAAACCGAAGACACTCCTCCATACCTATACTACCCTTATCAGACCAATCCTAGAATATGCATCACCAGTTTGAGCCCGGCATCTTCCTCCTCGAAAATGGACTCTGTTCAATACAGAGCTTCTAAAATTATTATTGGAAAGCAGAGACTGAATGTGGCCTTCTCCCACTGGATAATAGGCGAAGACTTTCCATTGTTAAATTCACAAATAAAATCAGAAGCAGTCACGAACAACATATCTGTAGTGTCACTTTTCACAACTGGACGGCGAAAACCAGGCTTAAACAATCTTCCACGCTACAACTCGACCAAACTATCAGATAAGTCATCGGTCTGCCGCACTCGTCCCTGGACATCATCCAAGAACCGTACGATACATTAAAGCCACCCTCTTCTGTACAGATCAATTTGGCCCTGCAAGAACCTTGTACAAAGAAAGAGCCCATTGAAACGATCAAGCGCAAAGGTTTAGAGACTATTGCTCACTTTGCGAAGCCTCATCTCGTTACAGCCTTCACCGATGGTTCTTCGAATTCCTATTGCGACAGGGGAGGCTCTGGGATCTACATCTCATACCCAGATGGCTCAACGTCAAGCCATAAACTACCAGCTGTGGTGATTGTGTCCAACTTTACAAGCAAACTTGTTGCCATTAAAGAAGCTCTGACTATTTATCTCACCTGGACATCTGCCAACTTCTCTGAAGGCATCGTCCTGTTCTCAGACTGCAAAGCTGCCCTAGAGGCACTGCGCAAGGGAACAACAAACCTTGTCCAAACAATTAACATTCTCCTGAAAGAAATTACTGAGAATTACAAGTCTAGCACCCTCCAATGGATCCCGGCGCATGTTAACATTGAAGGTAATGAAGCGGCCGACGTTTTAGCCAAAGAGGCCAGAAAAATCAATCCATCGCCACTGGCAACAACATCTTTTGATGCCAATGCCGTAGCAAAACAGAAACTGTGTCACAACTCCAAAAAGAAATTTTCGCTCTCTGAGCTTAATTATGACAGAGCAATTACAACAACCATCGTGCGACTTAGTATGGGACACCTCAAGGGAATGAAGATCCTCCCTGATGGTTCAAGAACATTCCCGAAGTGTAAACACTGCCCAGATATACAACTGGATCCCACACATGTCCTGAGCTGCCCTTCCATCTTGGCAGCCCTCTTCAACATTGACCTCAACTGCACTCTACTCAGATAAGGCCGAGAATGTGGCTAGAGCGGTTCTACACGCCTTTGGGCCTATCTAATAACTTTGCACTTGTCTGACGACAACAACAACAATATATCACAAAGTAATATTTAAAGTAGATCAACGTGTTGAAGGCTATTTATGTAAAGGTAATTAAAAAAAGTATTGCATTCATCATTAAAAAATTAATTTTTTTATATAATTTACTCATTAATAACAATAATTTTTGAATCAAGTGTCACCTACCCATGCATTATTGTTAGTAACGAATATATATATGCTAGTATTTTTTACACAAACCGTTGAAGTCTGTCTATTGAGATTAAATGTAATCGTATTAACACTCTGAATTAAATTTGTTTTTGTAGCCACCTGTGTTGAGAAATATATTTCACTTAAACACAATGTTCTGAATGGCATTAAAATGTTTATAGCTGTGTGAAAAATCACGTGTACTTTGCATGAATTTGCAATCTACAATTTAGAAGCTGTTCTTGCTTGAATTTAGATTTTAACATCAACTATGTTGATATAAAGTTCCCTTTTCTTCATTATAGGCATTGTTTTCCACAAATGTAAAAAGGTGCATTTTCCATTTGAAAACTATTTAGTTTTGCAAAACATTGTGCTAATTAACAAGTATAAAATTACCTTGTGAAACCCGAGTTAGTAAACAATAGAATATTCACACTCTAGTAGGTATATATATATATATATAAAACACGCATTTTAATATTCTTTTATTATACTATAATAAAAGTTTTAAAAGTGTTGCAAAATAGTTTAAAAAAAAATTTTTCAGGTTTAATGAATAGGGAATGTGCTTTAGATACTTGTAACTATACAAACTTCATAGAGAACGGGAATCCATTTTGCATACATATTTATTTCTTCTCGATTTTTTTTATTGTGACTTGTGAAGCCCTAGGATTCCATGGAACAGTTTGAAGACCACTGCCTTAAGACATCCCAGGTGGCCTGCAAACCATATGCAACCCATGAAGAGTTTTTTGTAGCTTGCCAAAACAATAAAAAAAATCTGCTTTGAACCGAAATTTTCTTCCTTACACCACCAAAGATACATCTCATGTTTTCTACTTGAATGACCTTATTAATATGCTTGCACAGTGTTTTCCTTACATCTAGTTAGTTTCAATTTTGTCTTTGCTGTAGTAAATATGCAAATTTTCAACTTATGAAAAATTATGAACCCTTTAAAAAGTCTGAAATGTGTGAATCTGTTGTGTTTAATGAAGAATAGACAAATCAATATTCCTTGCTAACAAAGGGAGGGCACAAAGTGGGAAATTCATTTGGGGACAAGACTTTGTATAATACCAATACTCCTATAGGGTTTTCAACCCTCAATATAATAGCACCAAATGGGGAGCTAATTCGAAGAAAATGACTTTGAAATTCGTACTCAGCTTTTATACAATTAAGTTTTAATTAGCTCTAAAGATGGCGTGGCATAGGTGGAAACGTATCTGCATACTGCGCAGTCAGTCAGGGTTCAAGTCACGCGATCGACTTGTTGTTTTCTTTTCAATTCTTTTAATTATTTTTACAATTAAATAAATTTATTTAAAAAAAGCTTATTAAATATTTTACATAATTATAAAATAATTAAATTAATAAGATGTAATTAATATTAAAAATAATATAATAAAATATTATAATATATATATTTTATATATACATTATATGAAGTTTTTTTATATAAGTATAAAACTATTTGTAATTATTTTATGTTTTTAAAATAATTTTATAAAATATCATTCAAAATTTAATATAATTATTTTTATAATAATTATTATTTGTTAATAGTATTATAATAAGTAATTATATTATAGCAATATATTTTTAAAATATAATATAAACATTTATATAACTATAGTAATTGTTTTACTTTTTAAAGTATAAAATAGTTATATAAAATGTCATGTAATATTTAATAAACCTTTTTTTAAATAAAGTTAAAAATAATTAAACAAATTGAAAAAAAAAATCATCGATTGTGCGACTTGCACCCTGATTGTCTGTGCAGTATACTGGTATTTTACCATTTCTGCCACTCCATCTATAGATTTAATTAAAATTTAATTGTATAAAAGCTAAGTATGGATTTCGAAGGCTATTTTCTCTGAAGTGACTACTCATTTGGCACGATTACATTGTTTGTTGAATACCCAAAAACGTACTATTAATTCACAAAGTTTTGTCCCAAATGACTTTGCTATGTTGTACACTCCCCTTGTAAAATAGGGAATAAAGTAGTGTACTTATTGTGTCTTGAAATGATAGATGTGTTTAAATCTATGAATGACATCACAAAGCAAAACACAGTGAACTTTAATTATCTTAATACTTAATAAATTATTAAAATAATTTTAAAACATTTTATTTTTTCTGTTTTTAAAATATTAAAGGCCTGTTATGGTATATTGCATTTGGGGTAGTGTATCGTGCTTCCATGCCACAGGTACAGAGTTCAAATCCCAGGCTTGGCAAGGTCGACTCAGCCTTTCATCCCTTTATTGGGTCGATAAATGAGTACCAAGCTTGCCCAACTGAACACTGGGGATTTCATGTTAGACTGACCACTTGACTGAAACATCTTCTCATGCATCCCAGGGCCTAAGGTCATGTAAACTGAAATAAGCAGAGTAGGCCTTGGCCCTCATGGGCTGTTACGTGACTAAGTTCAGTTATATTGTGTTCATGTGGTATTGACTCCAAAATAATTAAGCCATGCTAGGAGGACTACAATTGTTAAATTATTAGTAATAAACTAACCATAATGTGGGGATTCTCATCTTGGATAGTTGATAGCAGAAATGTGTTATTGCTGAGTGCCAATGGGAGAGAATATGTGAGCTATTTATACCCAAATTGATTATAGCTACATCACACACTTCAGTTTGGATAATGTTGTTTGCATATTACAAAAATAAACACATCCATTACAGGTGGATTAGTTTTTTCTACTAAGACTTTCAAAAAATATTTCTACTATATATTTAAAAATTTTCTCATTTTATTTAAAATTGTTATTAACTATCTGCTTAGTGCAAACACATCAGGTTATTTAATCCAGTATAAATGTACTTTTACAACTATTTTTAATTATTTAAATATGCTAATAAAATAAAATTAAACCTGCATTTGTTAGTTTCAGCTGTCAAGTTTTATCTAAATGTTTTTTAAAAATAAATATTTTTTGATTGCCTATTATAAACTGTGTGATAATATATTCTTTTTATTGATTATTTTTTAGGCTGTAGAAGAAGTTATTGAAAGAAATACGTATCAGCATAGTAAAGTAAAACAGTGGTCTGACAAGATCATAGAACAGATTTTAACCAATCTGAAAGAACTTAACAAGCCTTTTAAATATATAGGTAATGAATTATTTGAAATCTTTTGGTGTAATATTTTTTATTTGGAAAACATCTCCATTTAGTATATGTTGGAACTCATAACTAAGGTAAAAAGCTTATTGTAGTGATGGTTAAAATTTTTTGATTTGAGATTGTAAAAAATAATAATAATTGTAATCTGGTTATTATTGGAGGATATTTGAGCTTTAGATTCCTGGGTGTGTTTTTCTTTAAATCATTGTTTTAATTTATATTCAATCACTTTAATTTTCTTTTTTCTCATTTATTGGCTCTTGTAAAACAAAATATTATTTCATGATCTCATAAATATAAATATGATTTTTAAACCTTCAGAATGCATGAAAAAGAAGGAAGATATAGAATTTCAAATTTCTATAAAATTTGAAATTCTATATTTTCATGAAAAAATTTGTTCAAAATTTTTATCATGAATTTTTTAAAAAATTTTATTGGAACTCTATAGAAATATAGTAATCCCCAAGCATAGCATTTGAGGGTGCCAAACAGATGTTAAATAAAGATGAATGAATTCCAGAATGAAATATTTTTCTCCTCTTGAATACATTTCTAGTATTATTCTGAAATGTAATTATTAGAAAAAAACTAATTTTTATATGAATCACGTTGAACTGAAAAAGTGCAGGGCTGGATGAAGAAAAGTTAGATGAGTGATCATCACTGTACCGTGCTCGTATGCTCTTACTGTGAGAAGGTAGGAGTAACTGATCAACAATGAGATTTTTCCAAAAAAAGGGAAAGAGTGAAAAGTGTTAGCTTTTAGGATTGAGATTTTATTTTATAAAGTGGTGTCAAATCTACCATAGAGCTGGTGTCATGAAAAAAAAAATGGGACAAGGAAATTCTTTACTATTTCAAACCACAAGGTTTTGCATACAAAAGCAAAAATACTTTTAACTCACTCATATCCTATATTATACTACACATACAAGACAACACATTGTTTTTTTTTCTCTCAAGCCATAAATTACTCGTAAGTTACACTCAAGATATAGACTTCAATACCCTCAATTGCTGTAGTGAGGAAATTTAAATAATGAAGTACCAGCTTAGTTGCCATCCTCATTGCTTGACCTTGGTTAAATAATGAGGTCCATTGCCAACAGCCTTTGTGTCGCTTTGAAGTCCTAAATTAATGATCAATCAGTCAATGGCCTCAAAGCATTTAGTTGGGGTTGGAATACTGTTCTGCATTTGTTTATTTATTTTAGACTTTTTTCCTTTTCACTTTCTCTGTCTTTCTTAACCCTTTTTGTTACTGAGTACTTCACTCCTCTTTTGGGAATTCTTTAATTGCTTTCCAGTATTTTTCTATTTTAGTGATATTCAATGAAATTAAATGAGTGCAGTAGCAGAAAGTTAAGTGCAGTGGGAGGGAAAAAGCAAACAAATATTCTAGATGATGTATATGTGAAATTCTTATAGCACTTTTCGAAAGAATCTGAATTACTGACATTAAAATCAGTGGAGGAAATAACAAGATACACATTATGCATTTCTACTAAAAGATCTGAATAAGAAGATTTAGAAGAAAGGCATAAAAATGAAATTAATTCAAGATGAACAGATTGCCAAGGTTTATCAAATTCTGAAGAATGAGGATTTACCTTATCTTGTTCAAGACAATCCAAAATGTATTAAAACTTTAATTAATGTGATTGACTATTGAGACTCAACTAGACATCTTGAAAAGCAGTTGTCAAATGCACTTCACACATAAATAGGGAAGAGAGAATCAGGTTATTTTCAGAATAGTACTGGGCTTGGGCATAAGAAAATAATAGATCAATGACCTCAGCATGGTTTATAAAACAGGAAAAGGGGATACAGTGTCAATTTTAGTCAGTGTATTTCCCAATCAAAGGCACATCAGTTATTTTTTATGTCTGCTTTTTACCTCAAAAGAGGCAATAAGTAAATGCTTTTCTTCAGAAATTAGTTTTAATAATTGTAAAAAATTACTATACCCAAAAATTTCTATTAAACCTTTTTCTGATAAAAGAAAAAGGTTTAATAGAAAGCCAATTCCAAAAAGAAATTGCTAAAGAGAAGGAAAAATGGTGTCAAATTTTGAAGAGGGTGTTAAACTGAAAAAATATTTAACAAAACAAAATTTGACCCTAAAAGACCTCAAAGTAAATACTTATTTAAAAAAAAAACAGAAAGGTCACAAGAGTGCTGAAAAATTTTAAATTTTGGCAAACTCATTCAAGTTATAGAAGGCCATCTTTAAAATCAGGATGAAAATTCAAGTATAATAAGTTTTGATATTCAATTGCTATGCTGAATTGTAACATTTGAGATTTTTGATTTGTGTTTTTTTTCAGCTCTAGAATACTGTGCTCGTCATGATTAGCTAAGTTGAGAAAAGGCTTCAGTGAACAACACCAATGATTCCTATAATGCTATTTAAGATATGTAGGCTTTTCTGAAAAACAAGCCAGATTTTAAAATTCTCTTTAAGCAAAGGAAATCTGCAGCACTTGTGATATCAAATTTGAAAGATAGCACAGGAAAATGAAGCAAATTTGTTAAGAAATAGCGAAAAATATGGGACATACAACAACAAAAAATGCTTCAATTGATAAACAAAATACATACAGAGAGATTCATCAGCTTGAAGAAATTGACTCTCTAAATTCGGTTTTGGAATACACAACTAATAACTTAAAACAGAGATGCATTCTAATAAGAAACCTTTATGATACAGACAGAGATGGTCAGTGTTATAATGGATTGTCTACTGCTGCTGAAGGCAAGGGTAGGTAGATAATAAAATTTCAATACAAGAAGGCCTGCTTCATTTCATTGTACAGCACAAGGTTGATATGTTTCTAAATACTAAGATTTGATATTCAAATTCTACTAACTCTTACAACATCCATTGCCAATCATGAAAAGTCTGTATCTTATCCTTTGATTGATTTTAAATAGGACAATATAGATTGTCAACTTTGGCTTCGCTAAATGTGGAGCAGGAGGTTACCAACATAAATTTTGTGAAAGCAACTGAGATAAATTTGTGCAGCAAAGGCAAAGAAAATTTATCTTTGATATAATTATGTTTCAAACTGTTTCCTTTGCTTTTTGTTAACTTTTCAGGTTTTTGGAATGTTATATTTTATTTCATTATAAAATAATTCCTCATAGATTTTTTATATGCACTCTTATTTCTTAATTTTGTCCTTTGTTATTCGGTTATTTCTTCAAAGTATCATTATTGCCTGAAACAGTTTACTTCTTTTCATTCCTTAATTATTTGCCACAAAATGCAGGCCTACAAGCTCTAAAAATCAAAAGTATCTGTAGACTCTTTCATGGCTCACACCTTGTCAGAACAGGGAGCAAAAACCAGTTGTGTCCCTGGGCACTGAAAAATTTTGCTATACCCGAAACTTTACCATTAAAGTACTTATGCATAAAATTTTTTGAAGTAGTTAATATAAAATCTTATTTTTATTTAAATGCTATTCTTGAAAAATATAGTATAGTAAATAATTAATCAGAAATATTTATTGTATTGTGAATACTTGAACTTTCTAAAAAAAAAGTATTGCAGATTTAATATGCAACTTAACTTTTAAAAATTGCATACATTTGAAATTCAAATGAATATAAGTTTATATATTATGTATTTTTATAGCTACTTGTGTAATCATGCAGAAAAATGGAGCCGGTTTCCATACTGCCAGTTCTTGTTACTGGGATAATACAACTGATGGTTTGTATTTTAAAATTATTTATTTTTTGATAATGATTTGCTATGAGTTTTACAGAACAACATTGTTTTAATAGTTGATTTTAAATTAGTGATTATATAATTAACTTATTTTTTTTATTACAGGTAGCTGTACTGTTCGATGGGAAAATAAATCTATGTACTGCATTGTTTCTGTGTTTGGTTTGGGAATATAAATATTGTATATAAAATGCTGATCTTCAACATAATTATTTAAGATTGTAATTAATATCTTTTACACATTCAATAAATGTCCATGCTCTTGGGGGAAAACAATATTTGTAGCATTTTATAATTAAGCAAAACACAAACCAGAAATTTTAATTAATTTGATCAGAAAAGTATATAAAGTCCTTTTTTCTCTCTAAGGTTTGGCTCTGCTACAAAACGTACAGGATATGTAAATATAAAAAAATGTTTATTAGAAAAATGGCAGCACCTTAAAAACTTTAGGGCTTTTCTTTTTCGTCTGCCAAAAGGTATAAGAAAATTTATGTAAAAATATAGCATTTGTTCATCATAATAAACATTTTTCCAAGTTATCTAAATTTTGATTTCTGTGTGTTCTTGGAAATACATGCATAAATTAATTAATATATTTAAGGTTGCTGGTCTATCTCCTATTTTATGTCAAAAATATATTTGAATTTAATCTTTGTTTTATCCACCCTATATTAAGCTAATTGACTGATAGTCATAAATATTTTTTCTTTTGGTAATAGCTTCTTCAAATGGTTTTGTGGAAAGGAAACTGGTGATTTTTTGACAGCTATGAAAGGGCCTTTTCTTTTACTATGGTGAGTTATGCAATACCAGTATGGGCAAATAACTTCTCATGTAGTAAAAATTTGAGTGGATTCAACTGTTATGCCTTCATTCTGAATTAATTTCTGTAAATTTAATAGTTTTTATATTTTGATTTTGTCTTGTACATGAATCAGAACACAGTTTTTTTAAATAATCATTTACATGCAATAATTTAATGTGTTTAGTTAAACAAAATGACACTTCTATTTAGAATTTTTCAAGGATCAAATTCACAAGATGTAACAATTTGATATTTGTTGGTAACACTGAAAAACTACAAATTTGTAAGGATTAATTTAGTTTTTATTTCAAAGTTTATGTAAAACATACTGATAAAAATGAATTTATTCTCAATGACTTCTGAAATTGCACAACATATTTAGAAGCAATAAAAAATTAGCTGCATGACCTAGAAAAAATGAAGCAATGAGTAAAAGTATTAACTAAGAAGAATTATTTTGTTAAAATATAACTGCATTGGCTTAATAGTAATGTGCTTCCTAAACTAGGGAATTCTGCTTAGAAATCATAATCATCAAAACGTAGACTGTGGATGTATAAAAAGGATTTATGTACCCTTTTTTTCTCTAGCATCTCCACATCTAAAAACAGATTAAAAATAATAGTGCTCAAAGAAACAATATAAACTCTGGCAGAATTTAGAAATCTTTTTCTTTTAGGATTTATTAATCTCCTGTATGTGTATAACTCAATCTTTAAAGATGAGGTTTTTAACCTAAATAATGAAATTGAATTTAAGACTTATTAATTGTTGATGTTAATTTATTGTTTTGAAAATAATTTTATTTAAAACAAAATACATTTTAATAAAAATTCATCGTTTACAAATTTATTTTAAAATTGATACAGGAGTTAACACAAAGGAAGTATTTCGTACCAATAGAACAAGAATTCTTTGCTTCAATATTTAGCACTTTAAACAGCTGCATTCTTCCCTTAAAATTTGTTTTTAAAAGAATTAATTTTTATAGCTTGTTCAGCATTCATAGAAATGGGTATAGATATTCTTTTTTTTTTTCGACAAGCAAAAAAGTTTCCTTCCACAGTAGCTTAGAAGACATGTTTCCCTTTCCATCCTAAGAACTCCCCTGTTCTTTTAAATTTTTTTGAAAAGGATGATTTTGTTGCCAAAGATATTTTTATTGCCTATCTTGAAACCAATAGTAAAATAAATAATGTTAAAAATTATACAACAGCCAATATCATATAGGAGCAGAATTTAATTAAGCTAGACTAGACTATAATCCTTAGAATTTTGAATGTATAATATTTAAATGCGAGACTATCCATAATTATTAGTATCAGAATAAAATACTGTATTTACTCGAATCTAAGCCACACCCCAAATTCTTAACAAATCTTTGTGGAAAATGAAAAATAGAGCAATTACAGGTTCTAAACTATTTTACACTAATTGCCCCATTCAACACATTTTTTAAAAAATTTGATTCTAAGCTGCAACCGATATTCATTAGCTTTAATATTGGGGGGAAAGTGTGGCTTAGATTCGAGTAAATACGGTATTTTAAAATAATTGTTATTGTGTAATATATGAAGTGTGATTAAAATTCTGAAATGTGTAAAATATTTTTGTTTAAAAAAAGGCATTTTCTTAACAATCATTTTTCTCCATTAAATGAGTGCATTCTGTACATTTACTGATTCATACACTGCAATTATCAACTGAAATGTTTACAAAAAGAAACATCTTCCCCCACCCCACCAATAATAACAATTTGGATCAAAATGACAGTCAACTACAAGAACACAGATTTTTATAAAAACTTAACATGTAAAATACAGTAAAAGTATGTGAAGTAATTATGAGCTTGGTTTAAGCCACTCTTCTGGAACCAATCCACTCTTGTATGCATCTTCCACAGCAGCATAAAACTCACTGAAATCAACATAGGGTTTAATTCGACCCTCTTCATCTAAAGACATATTACCAGCAAACTGAAATAAAACTTGTCTACCTGCTGATTCAGAACTGCTAGTTAGTGATATGCCATCATTGATGGACATAGGATCAATGTCACTGGAATAATCACTTTTTGCAAAAGAAGTATCCATTGATTGAATATCAGACAATGTATTGTGCTCCGACACATTTTGTTTGTTAGAGTCACTTGTCAGCAATGGAGATGGTTGATTCACAGAGTTAATACTGCTTTCCAGTGCATTTGGAAGAGAACAATTAAAATTTCTCACCTATAAAAGAATGTTTAAAAATTATTCTTTGTAATTATTTTTTTTAAATAAAAGCCTTCAGTATAAGACAGATATTCACAAGTATAAGACAAGCAAATGCAGAACAAAAAACTTAAAAAGCTGGGGAAAATGTTCATAATTTATATGCATATACTTAAAAGACAATAACAATTTATGAACATGCATAGAAACATTTTCCAAGTTATTAATAGTGTAAATTTTCTAATTTGTATCAGTTACCTTTAAATTATTTTAATTGTTTATTAAAATGAGGGAAAGATAATAGCATTTAACATGGTTTAGGGCTTTTATACTGTAAGATTAAATATATAACAAAACTATTAAAAGAAATACAATAGACAATAATGACTTAAAAAAATATTCCAAATAAAATGTAAGCAAAAAGGAATTATTACCAATAAAGTTATATCATCTCGTTTTTGGCATTGCTTAGGTGTCCCTGTGTCTCTCATATATGCATCGTGATGAATTCTAACAACTTTATCCACAACAGCTTGAGCAACACCATTTAAAGTTGACTGTTCAGCAAATTGTTCAAATACCATATTTACTAGCATTGCATTTACCTAGAAAGTATAAATCATTAATTTAAAGACAAAGGTGCCATCTATTTTCATTTTGATGTCACATGCTAACTATATCCTTTCTCACATATGTGCCATATGTTACAAAACTCAAAGCAAACAGAACAATTTAACCATGAATAATAAATCTAGCTTCACTATAAGTATTGGTAAAACCACATATACTTGATTTATTTTTAAGAATTATTTTGTTAAATTGAATTTAAAACTTAATTTGTTTTAAGAAATATAAACTGCATAACTGGGCCTATATTCTCTTTAACCATAATTCACTATAAAAATAAAACAAATATGCTTCAATACATTAAATCACACTAAAAAAAAAAACTATATATTGTTGGCCTGATTATCAGAATGCGTAACTCCACAGATGAACTAAATTTGATATAGGAGTGCTACGCACCAAGTGCTGTTTGGCATGATTCCTTAATCACACCAAGCAGCGGTTGTCAAGTTTCGTGGAATCCAAGATGGCGGCTTAGCAGTAACAAATCGTCAGGAAAACAATTGTAAATAACTGTTTTGAAATATATTTCAAATGAAGAATACAGGAATAGATTAAAAATAACCAATATCAATCAATAATGAACATCATAAAAATTATATATAATAATATATGTAAGATATTATGATATGTGTTAATATTCATATAGGGTTACTGCAGAAAAAACCCAATAAAAATTAACTTTAATACATGTTCTCTCCATGGCAACCACATGATAAAAAATATCTAGGCAACCATATTGTAATGTTATCGCCCATCTTGGCGAACATAAACAACTTGACATGTAGCACTTCTATATCAAATTAAGTTCATCTGTGGAGTTATGCATTCTGATAATCAGGCCAACAATATATATATATACACATAAATTATGTTGTGGGTCATATTTCAAAGGTAGGAAAAGTCCATGTAGTTAACAGGCAGGTTCTTTTGAGTAAATTGTAATTTATTCTTGAACTATCCAGCAATTACAATAGATTTAATTAACACATCAAAAATGCACAAATTCAAAGTTCACACAACAATACAAATTGGTAATTATCATATTAATCAATAAACTGCACAATTCCCTGTTAAACTTTGACTGGGGATTGATGGCTTTCCCTTATATAAACTGTAAAGAAATTTTTAGTAGCTTTTAAGGGTTTCTTACAAAATAATCATCCCAGATTTTCTGGATTTTTCAAAAAACATCAATTTTTGTCACCAAGGTTATATATATATATTCAAGGCATTTGCTATTATTAAAAGAGTAACATATTGGCTTACAAACGCTCATACAGGCTATAACATTGTTTCAGCAGAGATATAGAATCCAAAATGTATACAACAATACATATGTTGTATATAAGCTGATATACATGTATAAGTCGAAGGTGTCTTTCTACAAAAATTTATCCAAAAATCAAAACCTGTACAGGAAAATAAAAATAAAATCCCATAATTTTCAGACATGTCACCATGAGGATGAAAATATTGCGAAGCAGGTAAAACACAGGAGGAATATTTACGATTCAAGTTGCAGTAAAGTATAATGCCAAAGTCTTAAGTTTTATTTCTGATAACCCTATACGAAGCTAACACATTTCTTACCATTTGCTCATAATCTACCTGTGCTTGTGTTATTTTCTGTATGTTTTTTTCTTTTTGTTTATAAAGTTAATTAAAAGATATTTTTGTATATCGCTAATTTAAAACTAAAAAGGATTGTGTTTGCTGATAATTCTAATAGTATAGCTACTGGCACAAGTTCGAGAGAGGAGAAAAAACATCTAGGATTAGAGGAGATGCCAAAATCAGAAATGTGTGTGTGGCAGCACATTGTCGTTATCCTACCCATTATTCCCTGGGCAAAAAAATTTGCTGCACATGATCATATATGTTTGGACATCCTAATGAATGAATTTAAATTTTACCAATTTCAGATTCTCACACTGACTTTGAAAAATTAATGTGACTTTCCCCCATAATTTGAATCAAAATTGATTGCGCTTGTCTAAAAAAAATAAAATGTAAAAAAAAAAGTTTTCTTAAATAAATTTTTTTAGTAAATCTGCATACAAGCCAAATATAGCTTTAAAGAAGTTCTAAAAATTCTCGACGTATACACACTAATGTATGATATATAAACTAATTTTGAAAATTTTATAATATTTAAGCATAGTATGCATTCAATTTATGATCTCACAATTTTTATATATTTTTTTTGTTAAAATCATTATAATTCTTCCTGCTTACATTTTAATATAAATAGCTTTCTATTCATGTACATAGCATCAAGAAATTAATTTTTAAGGGTGTATATAAAAAGGGATTTTTTTTAAAATCAACTTCAAAGCACAATTATAACAATGATTCAAAATTGTTATTATTCTCCTCAAATAATTAATCATCAAGAAAGCATAAGATTTGAGTACATAATAAACAAATGAGACATGCAAAAGACTACAATAATGGAAGTATTCCTTGAATTACAAAGCAATAAAGATTTTAAATGATAAAATGGAGCCTTTCAACTAAAGAGAAAAAAAAAAATGTTCACATGATAAATAAACTATTCAGTTAGCATAAGATTTTATAATACTTGAGAAAAAATAAAATAAAATTTTTTTATACATATATACGTTATTAAATAAAGTTGCATTTTTAAAAGTATTTCCCAGCGACTAAATTTCAGAAGTTCAATTGCAATAATTAAATAAATAATGTTAAAAAAACTGCTTCATTTTAACATAAAACAAAGATATTAAGACAGTCTTGGGGGTAATAAAATTTTAAAATATTCCTAGATAAAAATATTTATTTTTTTTTGTGCATAAATATATATCTAGAATAAGATCCATTACTATTATCTTTCTAACAAATAATTGCTATTTTAATTCCAAATGATTATTTATATATTACATCTTGGAAATTAAAATAAACAATTACATTTGTAGTACCAGTTGCTTCTTCTAAGGACTTGTATAAGCCATCAGACATAAGCAGTAAAAATCTGCATTTTTCATCAATTTTTATACCGCCAACAATATTAGGCTCAGCAATGATTGGCTCCTCTTGTGCTTCACTAAAAAAAAAAAAAAAAAATTCATTCAAATAAAGTAAAATGTTTAAAAGTAGTATTAACACCTTGACATACAATGACTTCTAGGAGACCTCATTCATTTTTTGTGCTGCTGTAAACTTTGATGTCTCCAAGAATTGTCTTTGCCGAGAATCATGCATTGATTCTAATGTTGAAAGTTCTACCCCCTTCTCAATGATATTAAAAACCCCAGGGAAAGCATGCACTAAATTTAGTTTTATTTGTATGTCAAGGAATTAAATTATTAATACTCAGATTAATGGAATAATTTACCTTAGATTATCAAATTCTTTGTATCCGCCTTTCACAGTATAATTCCCAATACAACGAGTGCAATTTTGTAAGCCAGATTTTGGCTGCTGAACTAATTTTTGAACATCTAAGCTTAAATGAGAAAGCCTTAATAATTCATCCTCATTGGAGAAAGTATGATCGAAACTTAATTGATTAATACAGGTTTTTCCATCTTTATCTTCAGTACACAATACAGCTCTACTGTCACCTAAAAATGTAATAGATAATTTTAAATAAATAATGCATATTTTCAAAGTAGGAATGCAATTTTTGTTGATTTTTCGATTCATTAATGTAATGTATTTATTAGATAACTTAGTTATATTTTAATTATAAGTTTGAATAATATCATCAAACCTTATTAAAAAGTGTCTCCAATAGAAATATTATAGATGGTTTAGTATAAGCAACACTAAATGATAGATATTCATAAAGAAAAACATACGGACTAATAGCAATATGATATGCACTTAAAATCGTACACTCACATTAATAACATATTTTTATACATTCTAAAACAAATAATTACATACAAATAAATATTGAAGAAACAACTATTTGTTGTTGATAATATTTAATATCTTATTGCACTTCACTAAAAATATTATTAAACTTTACTATTTTATGAAGGTACTGAAATGCATGATAAATATTATTTATTATTATATTGACACAAGGTTTCGAAAGAACAAGGCAAGCAGTAGATAAACATTTTATTATACTTCAACATTTTCATCACTGACATGATACATCTCTTGCCTACCATTAGCATTAAAATTACCTGAGCTGCTTTTATGAATATTGGATAGAATATACAAGATGTCCTCACTATTGCCACATATCTTTCTATTTCTCTGCATGTTGTTGTTGTTGCTCATGCCACCTGTCTGACATAGTCAGATCGAGGCCCACGAAATTCATTGTGGCAATGGGCTGTCATTGGCCTTAGCCTTGAGCACCTTACAGGTGACAGTACGATTTAGCTTGGTGAAATTCCCGAAGGGAAGATAGAACATTATGATAGATGGCGATTTCTCTACATAAAGTACTTTATCTAATCCATAAATATTTTGAAAATTTAACAGAAAAGCATCAATTTTTTTCTTCTTTTTTAGCAGTATATGCAGCTTTTTACCATTAGAACTTTAATAATGTTTAATTTTGTTGGCTTTAATTTTCTCCACGGGCTTTCTTCATAAGCCTTATTGTAAAACTGAATGCAGGGGTAGGGGGACAGGGTCAGGAGAAAATTTTTTATAGGTGCAAATCATTATTTATAGTTTGAGTGAAAAGTTTCTTGGTAAACAATGTTAACTGCTTTTCAATTCAGAGGCAAGATAAGTACTTAATAGTTATTAGAACCATATTGATGACAAAAATGGCAACATGCAGAAAAGATGCTCAAACCTCATTTATACCAGTTGGTAATACGTCAGAGACATTTTCTATTGTGAATCTGCCAATAGCAATTACTTTTAATTCACAGCTGGGGTTTTTTTTTTAATTATTTATTTTTATAGTTCCAAGATGAAAATTTTGAATTTGTCAATGAACAGAGAAAAACAATGAGCTTTTTCTTTTTCAACAGAAGGAAATTTAAAAAACAGCTTCCTTTTAATTTATGGTCCTTATAACCAGTAAGAACCCCAAAAAGTAAAAATTCTCTGTACTGCCGACTCGAACAATCAGCATACAGTTGATCATCAATGTGGAGGAAGCAAAAACTTCTTTATTCCAACCCAATGGTTTGAAAAGTGTCCTTGGGTTTTGTTGATTCTCATAGCAAAGTTCAGACAAATTTCAAATCCAAGTTTTTTAAATTGGAAAATTCAACATTTGATGGAATAACAGGAATCTTCGGAATGAAAATACCTCTACAACTGGCTTGTTTAGTAAAAATAGTCACTTCAATAACATTGGACTTAATTTCCTTAAAAGATAATCTGCTTCCATTCCAAAGAGATGATAAGTCTGAAAGGTGACTAGTATGCTAAATTTGAGTTCCAAAACTGATGAAGGAATATCAGGCAGTTCCAAAGAATTTACAAACTCAGATAATCAACGGGGTCCAAAGCAGTAGAACTTGATTAATAGGTAAAAGCTCCCTTAAGCAATCAGCAAATATTATTGCAAACCACAATATATATATATATATATATAAAGAAAAATCATAAAAAATAAAGCATTAAGAAACATAAATAATTTAATAAAGTTCATAAAAAATCAAAAATATAAAGCAGCCTTAAGCTGAAATAGAACTTCCTGCATTAATTTAAATGAAAAAGTTATTTAAAACATAAAATATGCTCAGATTTGACGAAATTGTCCCATAAAAAGTTCCAAATACATAATGCGCGTGTTTTAAGAAAGTCAAACTGAAAAAGAAACTATAAACCATATATAACATCTAAGCAATTAACGTTATTACTGCAAAATGCAATAACATGCAAGAAAAATGTAGTTCATAAAATAAACAAGTAAATATAAAGCAGCCTTACACTTAAATATAAACTATATTAACTTAAATAAAAAAAAGCTATCTAAAATAGATAAAATAAGATCTAATTTATAGGATACTACCATAAATAGTTCTGAACAAACAAAACATATCAGACAATCTTAACTGAAATAGCAAAATTAAAATCATATAAAGTAAATACACAGTTTTGAAAAAAAAAATTAAAAATGTATGAACCAACTTATGTTTGAATTATTGAAGGAAGATAGAATAGCCTTCAAAATAATATACATCAGGAAAACTTAAACTTAAAAAGAAATTACATAATTCACTGGCACTTAAGTTAAAAATCATCTAAAGCAGCAACTTAAACCAATTTAGCTTAGGACTAAACTGAAAAAGAAAATATCACATTAACATTAACTGAAGTAAAAAAATCTCTCTTTAGTAGTGTGAAGGCATAAACAGAAAAATAAATTACATTATTAGCATGAACTAAAATTAAAAACCATTCAAAAGAGATGAATCAAACCAATTTAGCTTGGAATTACAGAAAAAGATGAAAGTATGTTTAATTTAAATTGAATTACATCACATCTAAGCCAAAATTAAAATCAAATGTTGAAAGCTTTTTTACAATGATTTATTCAAAAAACGATTGTAATTCTGCCAAAAAGAGCTAATGAACAAATAAGTACGGATAAACAAGTGTTGATAACTAAAGTATGTAACGATCTCTAAAAAATCGTATGAAGTATAAATTTTCAAATTCAGAGATAGATGTTACATTATACTACCAAAGCTACAAGGGAAATTGTTAAAAAAATTTCTTTCAAGACGCACATTATAATAACCCATAGTTTCAACATACCAAAAAGTCATGAGTCTAGGTCCTTCTGTTTCTGCTTTATAACACATGCCTACATATAAACTTTTCTTTTATTAATATACGTAGAACAATTCAAAAATTCGGGGACTGCGGCCATTGCTCACGATGAAAGCAACTACTTAAAACTAAACCACTTGAAATGGATTCTCCTAATTCCTCCCCTACCTGGCTGGGTTGGTATAGTCCATGTCATGTGACTAAACCACATGCGCAGCTGTTATTTTCCAAAACTAGTTAGCTTTGCTCTACGATGCAAGAAAGATGGTTTTTCTTAAGCAGCACTGAACATTAAATTCTGTTACCGCTTAGGTAAAAAAAACCAATCAAGATTTTGGAAATGCTAAGTAAGGTGTATGTTGAATCTACCATGGCAAGATCCAAAGTTTACAAATGGCGTCAGCATTTTAAAGAGGGCAGAGAATCCATTGAAGACAATGAATGCATTGGACGACCTTCGACTTCACAGAATGCAGAAAATGTTGCATTGTTGTCTGAAAGTGTTCAAAAAGATCATCTCCAAACATTTGCACAAATCGCTGAGGCTACACACTTCTTGAAGACGTCGTTTGAGGAAATGCATTTGTCGTAAATGGTCTCAGTTCTGGCTAAGTGACTACTGGTACCTTCTGCCTGACAGTGCACCAGCACATCGATCCCAATTACTAAAAGAGTTCCTCACCCAAACTCGCACTGATGTGCTTCTACATCCCTCTATTTATTAGATTTAGCCCCGTGTGACTTTTACCTCTTGCCAATAAAGAAAAAACATTGATGGGGATGCCGTTTTGAATCATCAAATGAAGTGAAAGTAGCAGGAGGCCTTAGGGGAGATTGGAACAAATGGCTTCCAAGCTGTGCTTCCAGAAGTTATACGAATGCTGGCAGAAGTGTATGGTTGCCCAAGGGGACTGCTTTGAAGGTGGATGTGCTTCGGTGCTGTGAACTATTCAGGGTAAGGTTTTATACACCTTGTCCCCGTTTTTGGATCATACACAACATAGACTGTTATATCAATGTCTATAATGAAGCCTTCAATTCTGTTTTTTAAGTAAATTTATATTGACACATTTTACTCCTTTTCCTTTTTCATTCCCTTTAGCCTCATGAACTTCAGTTTTGTAGCTTGAATAGGAAATACGGTAACCAAGTTTATAGTTGCTGTCTCTCAGTTGATACCATCAATAAAATGCTCCTCTGATAAAGACATTCCATGCTCATCAATTGAAAGAGGCTTAGGTTTACTTATTTTTTGAAGAATCTAAAGCAATATGACTGTAATAAGTACAAAATAAGTAAATACATACTTTAAAAAAATTCTAATGAACTTCAAAATTATGCTGCTAGAAACCCTTGTCAGAATTTCAGGAAAACTGTATTACATAAACTGATATGCAATGAAAAGTTAACAATTAAGTCATTAGTGAAGATGAGACTTATTGTCTATAGCAATGAATATGTTCACATACATATACAGAGCATTCAGTTTTATAAAATTTTTTAAGCAGACAGCAAAAGAAATGCGACATAATTTAAAATTGACAACTTCAAAAATATATAATTTTTTATGATAAAAGTTCTTATATCACATCTTATTTTGAAAAGTAAAATTTAGCCAATTTTTAGAATTGAAAATAAATCATTCATTTTTTAGCATGTACACTAACAATAATATTTACAAAGACATTGAACATTTGAATCAAAAAATATTTTAATCATGGTACTAAATAATGAACTGATAGTAATAAAACTATATTGCACAAAATAATATTACTTACCAACATTTGCTACATAAAGTTTATTCTTCAGTATCAATGCAACAACTGCTGTACTTCCACTTTGAATTTCCTCTGTCACTGTTTTTAGTTTTTGCACAGTATCAGGAAATTGTTTTATTGCCTCAATAGTACGCAATCCCTTTAAAAGAATAAAATTTACATTGATAAGATAACTAGCTTAATACAAACATGATTCATTTCAAAAAGTGGTTTTTGTTTCCCAGCTATTTACTTTGTTATTTAAGTTTCTCTACTTGTTCAAGTACATTTTTTAAAAAATATAGACTAATCACTGATAAAATATATTTGACAAACATCAGTCTCAAATAAATCAATCAATGCACTTTAATATCATTTCATAAATAAATTATCAAAAGAATAAAATCAAAGAAAAATTTATTACTGCTTCAAAGACATTAAAATATTCAATACATCTTAAATATTTGTTGAAATATTTAAAGTTAACTTTAAGACTTAGTATTATAAAAATTTAATTACATCTATTAACTTCCCAATCAGATTTACATGTTTAATGAATTAAAACTGTGAAATGAAGCTAATTTTTCTTTTTAAAGTTAGATTTGCTATAGTTAAAATTTCTATAAGTTACAATATATTTTAAATCTTAATATAATAAAAAATTGTCATAATTTCACCATACCTTTTGTAATTTTGTGAGGTTGTACCAAACTTACAATATCCATTTAGCACAACCAACTTCTCATCCAGATGGAATTTTTTTTTTTTTTTTTTAAAATAATTATTTAAAAAAAAAATTTTAAAAAAAGGAAGGAGAAAAAAAAGGATTTTTTAATGAGATCATATTTTGTTCAAATTAAGAAATATTTTCAAACCTAAATTGAAACTTATTTTCATTAAAAAATTTTCAGAAGCAAAAAAAAAATTTTTTTAAATTAAAATTTTTAAAGAATTATTTACCTGAAGTTGAAGTCTCAAATTTTCTTTTTCAGCTAATAAGTCATCAATAGATTCAAAAAAGCTTCGTTCAACAGCTAAAAAAGCTTGGTGTAATACTTCTCTAATTTCATGATCACTTTCTTTGCCCTTTAACTGGCCCAAAAGAATTTCAGCTGGCATTCGTTGAGAAGAAAAATCAGATGCTTTTGTACCTGCATGTCCATCAAAAACTCCATAAAATTGTGTATCTTCATCATATCTGCAACAGAGAACACAATTATAATTTCCTAAGCTCAAGTGATAAATGGAATAAATTAATGACAAAATATGAAAGTTACTCATTAATTCTGATGCATGAATGATTATAGCATTAACAAAAAAATAGATTTTTTGTTTTAGGACAGAGATTCCCAACCATTTCAGGGCTACCAGAGCCTTACACAAGAAAAAAAAAAAATTCCAATGCCTCCTTTTTAATAACAGTTAATTATACTAAATATTAAATTATTGTTGCAGATTATCCATACCAATTTTATTGATCTACTCTCTTATCTCGTTAAAAATCTCAAAGATTTATCTTCGAATTTGAGGTCTCCACTAAGAAGAAAATGTAAATAAATTTAGATTCATAACAAAAGGACAAGAATAAGCCGTAATAACTTCAAATATTTGTTTAACAAATTACAAATAATATCAGTTAAGGAAAATTTTTGTGCAAATACATTTATACATTTTTTTAAATAAAAAATCATACCTCCAATGCAAATGTTTCAACAAACTGAAAACATGTGCTTTCTCTTTAACCAGACTGAGCCACAGCAACACAAGGCATGGTACACTTAGATAGAAATCTTAGATGTACATCATAATGAGTAATTATTCTGTTGCTCAAACTAGATGCTCTTTTATTTAAATTTCTTTTGCAAATCATCTGATATTGAGAGGGGAAGGCGAAATTTCCATAGGGAAAATTTATAAACTTGAGAAAGCCTGTGCAATGCCGGGCCATGCAAGTTAGTTAATATTAATTTGCAATCTGTGTCACCTACTCATATATTATATTCAGTGCTTGGGATGTGCTTGTATTTTTTTCACACAAATGTCTAAATCTAGATCTATTGATATTATCTGCAGTCGTATTTTATATTCTGCACTTTTCCTTTGTTTTTATATTTTTTGTTGCTACATGCTTAGAAAAATATTTTTCATTTAAATACATTGCTCAGAATAGCATTAAAGTGTTTATAGTTTGAGAGAAATTCTATGTATTTCACATGAATTTGCAACCTAAAGTTTAGGTGTTACCCTTTCTTAAATTTTAAGTCAAATCTGTTGATATATCAATAAGTTGTTCCCTCTTTTTCATTATAGGTATTCAAATGAAAAAAGACATATTTCCCATTAAAAAACTATATAGTTTCGTAAAAACATCCTACTGACAAGAACAAGATTATTTCATAGAACCCGGGATAGCAAACAATAGAATTTTCACAATCTATTTATAAAAAAATTTTTTATAACCTTTAACTATATAATATTAAAAGTTAAAAATGTGTTAAGAAAGTTATTTTGTATACATGTTTTTTTTAGTGTTTTAATTACTGGTATGAGCTTTATATACTTTAGGTTATACAAATTTCATGTAGAACGATAATTCATTTTGAATATATATATTTATAATCCTTCTTTCAATTTTTATTGTGACTAATGGAACATAGTTTGCAGATCACTACTTTAGACCATAGAATGAATACAACATAAATATAATAAATTATAATTCATTTTATACAAATTATACAAGTTATTTAAATTAGTTACACAAAATTGAGAAACTACACTAATATTAATAATCATGTAAAAAAAAATACCAAAGAAATTATTGTATTTTTGAATCTTACTGGAAATGGAAACTTCTATCCTCAAAGGCATGCTCTTCCCGACGAAATCCATCTGGTCTATATTTCTGATTAGTTGAAAAACCAACTCCAGATAAGAGGCATACTGGCAAATCATCAGTCCAGCTATGACATGGCTATAAATTGTTTCAAAAAAATTAGGACAAGAATAAGATATATTTACTAAAAAAAATGGCTAAACCATAATAAAAACAGAAGTTTAAATACTTTAATAAAGGAAATAAAAAATTAGAAAATTAAAAAAAGGAGGGAAAAAAAATAAGAACTAAGAAAAAGTTACAAAGAATTTAGCACAAGAATAAAGCTCAGTTTAATTACCCCCCCCCGGCGCCCCCAGTACACATTAATAATGAAAAAGAAATCAAATAACTTTAAATTCAAATATATTTTGTTCAAATATTATTCAGTAAGTTAAATAATTCTAATGTATCCAAGTAGCATTTTACCTCTTGAAAATTCAGGCGCAAAGCTTCCATATCATTAGAAAGATTACTAAATTCTGATTTTGTTGGCATGCTAAAAAATCCTGCAACAGATATTAAATATTTTTGAAAAAGCTCTTATGATAATTCACACATTAATATAATAATTCAATCCTTTAATAATCTATTCATTCTCATCTATATCTATTCATATTCATGAAATAATATACATGGGTTAAAGTAACCCATAGATGACTTTTATATTATGTCAACCCATTGAATCTAAATATAACATTTTATATTTCTTTGCATTTCTTGAAACATAAACCATTTATTAGACAAAATATAATCATTTACCCCAATTTTTCAAAAATAAGAATATTCTACCTTTCACCTCAAAACTTTGCTGATGCAATTTGAACCTAAAGTAAATCATTAAATATTTTTTCCCTCCAGAATTTTGTAGTACAAATCTTTAATGCAAATTAAAAATGGTGCTAATTTGATATCAGGGGTAGTAGCGCCAAGCTGTTTTTTATGTTCGCCAAAATGGGCGATAATATTACAATATGGTTACCTTAATATTTTTATCGTCTGTCGATGTCGTTGCCATGGGGATAATGTATATTAGAAATAACTTTTATTCGTTTTTTCCCGCTGTAACCCTTTAATTTCAAACTATTTCTTTAAAAATTTAACCATTTTCAGTGTAATTTTTCTATTGTTTGCGTCTTCTGTATAATTCTATTTTTGAATATGGATATTTCTTAAATGAGTGAGTACTAGAATATTTTTTTCTTAAAAGAATAAGTGTTGTGCTTTTAACTATCGCTATAAATCGTTTAGTTTTGTTTTAAAAATGTTTTTTTTTACGTTCTTTGTTCGATGAAATTTGTTGAAGGAACTTGCAGTGCAAGTTTCATATTGCAAGCTTTCACTACTTTGTAATTGATATTTTAAATTAATTTTAACATACATTATGTAATTATTTTATTTATAATGAAAAAAATGCAATTATTACTATGTGCAATAATCATATAATATTCATTATTTATAATTCTTTTAGCATTTATTTATAAATATTATTACATATTTTGTTATTTATTTATAATTAATATTTTTATTTATTTATAATTAATATTTTTATTTATTTATACTTATCTTATTTATTTATAACTATTTCTGTTGTTTATTTACAGCTATTCTTATGTATTTATTTATAGTTATGTATTACGAGTTCTCTTTTTACAATTCGACGATTATTCTTTTTTATAATTACATTTTAATTATATTATATGATTATTATTTCTAATAACTGTGATAAAATCGTACTATATGAATATTATATATAATTACGATAAAATAATATTATTAAATTATTATATGCTGCTTATAATACTATTATTAGTACTTGTTACTTTTTATGATATATTATCATTCCTTATTTATTTATTGATCTAGGTTATTCTCAATCTCTTCCTATATCCTTTATTTGAAATACATTTCAATGTATTTCAAAACAATTCTTTTAAATTATTGTGTATCATTAAATTACCGCTAGGCCGCCATATTGGATTTCAGTCCAGCAACAAGCAGCACTTGGTGCCATTACCCCTGTTATCAAATTAGTTCCTTAAAAATTTTATTGAAAAATTAGTTTTATGAAAAAAATATTATTTAACGGTTGAAAAAATTATCGTCAAAGGACATTCTTGTATCATGGAAATCTTTAAAAACACAATGACAATTTAGAGGTTTTTAAAAATAGCTATACTTTGAATCTTATTAAATTAATTAAAAGCAATTTCAACCACAAAACTATTTTTTATTTCTAATTTAGTTATACTACATAATATATACAGGTATAGGACAAAATAATAGGAACATTCATTTAAAAATGTATCATTTTGATTCTGTCCAATAAACAGCCACAAGGTGTCACAACAGTGTGCCACCTAGTAGCAGCAAAAGGGAAGGTATCAAGCCTTTGGCAGTTTGAGAGTTGCATGAAAAAATTCTGCTTCTAGCAAAGTGCGATTATGTCCAGCCTCTCCAATGTGAAAAGAGGCATGATAATTGCAGCTTGCCCAGCTGGAGCATGCGTGTCCAGAACAGCCAACCTTGTAGTTGTTTCAAGGATCACTGTGTCAAGGTTATGACAGCTTACACAAATCTGGGTAAGGTGTCTTCTGCGAAACACAGCAGTGGGTGAGTATTGACTTTAAAGGACTGTGATAGACAATTGTTGAAGAGTATAGTTGATCAAAGACACAAGACTACACTCCAGCACATAAGTGCATGATGAATAACCATATCCAGAACCCTGTATCCATGAAAAATATTCAATGGAAGTTGCATGTTGCATGCATTCATGGCAGAATAGTCGTTCCAAAAAAGATAAGCTTGGGCATGGAATGCTATGAGGAGGCTACAGTAGTGCCAAGACCCTCTAAAATGGGCACAGCTGCAATGGGAACAAGTCATCTGGTCTGATGAATCCTCATTTACATTATTCTGGACCACCTTGTGAGTGCTTGTCTAGCAAACACCAGCAGAAGCACATTTCAAGTTTCCAGACTTTTCAACCATGAAACATGAAGAGGGTTCTGTGATGGTGTGAGGAAGGGGACAATATCTTTCCATGGATAGGGGCATGTTGTCTTGAGGAGGAGGATCAGAGACAACCATTATTGGAGCATTCTTGCACATCCTCTTCACCCTATACTTCAGACTCTTTCCAGGAGAACATCCTATGTTCCAATATGACAACGATCCTGTACACAATTCTTGCTGTATTCAAATAAGGTTACATGAACATGATGATGAAGTGGAACATCTAACGTGGTGTTTCCATTCACTGGACCCAAACATCATTGAGTGTTTGTGGGGTTTTTCAGAGAACAAAGTCCGGGCTCGGTTTCCTCTTCCATGCACACTATCTGAACATGAGATGGCTCTGCATGAGGAATAGGTTTGAATTCCAATGAACTTTGTTCAAGACCTTTATTTGCCAATCCAAGATATCAAATGCAAGCTGTCATTTGGATCAAAGGTGGCCCAACCCTTTACTAATAAAAAATATTATTCTTTTCACAGGTGTTCCCATTATTTTATCCTATACTTGTATAAGATATTTTATAAAAACTATATAAGACTATAAAGATAATGATTTTGAAATAAATTACAGAAAAATAAGAATAAAAGTATAATTGTATAACAAAAATTTAAAAGGTTAAAAAAAAACTAGTTTTCCATTTCATTCTCATTTGTTAACAGATAAGACTTTAATATGGATTTTTTTTAAAAATTAAAAATTTGCATTAAAAATGCTTTTTTAAAGTATATATATGATTTACATAAACATATTTCACACATTTTTTATACTTTTCTATTTAAGAGATTAATTTTGTTCATGTACAGAACTCTTTACGAAATTTTGAGAAACATATTACTGACCAAAACATTTATTTTTATTATGAAATGTACGAATGAGATGCGTAAAATTGATGGCAAAATTTCATAGTACTCGATTTAAAAATAAAATATTTTGTAAAGAAAAAACCAGTATGCATATATCATCTAAAAAAAAAGTAACGAACACAAAGTTTCCCCCAACCTTTTCCTTACGATCAAGTAAAAAAAAATAATAGTAACCTTCATACTAACAATGTAAACACATTTTTGGAAGTAGTCGAATATAGTCACAGTATCAGTAATTTAAGAATATTTAAATATCACTTACTAATAAAATAATGTCACACGATACATTTTTCAGCTTTAAAAAAATTTTAAAGACTTTCCCGCCATCTAATATACATAGTATATTACGTTATTTATAAATATAACTTTAAATTTTCCATTCGATATTCATTATGGTTTCATTTTTCTTTGGCGAACAGTATTGATACTACAACAGCATAATGTTATAGAGAGTGCAATGTTAAATGTTGCTCTCAGATATAACTTTTGTTTTCGGCATGCTCAGAAGAAAACAGCTTCTGATTGGTGCGCGTGTAATGATCGTTGAGGATGATACAGGGAGCTCTTAGCCCTATCAAGAGCTCTAATTTTAATTACTTAATTTAATAAAAATATTTATAATTCAGGTAAGAAAATTACATTATTTTAATATAGAAAACTTTTTAAAAGCTAGAAAAAGTAGAATTTTTGATGAGATCAGTGAAGTGGGCGGAACGAGTGGAGCCAATCCGGTTGTAGCAAATGTATGAAGTTCGCAGGGAAAAAAATTTCTCCTCGCTCTGCGTCTCTGATTAATTCTGTTTCCATGCAGCTTAAAAGTAGAAGTAGTAGTAATTAGCATTATGTAATATTTTTAAAATAATAAATAAATTAAAAATATATTCGACTATATATTCCGTCTTTTCCCCTTAATTTGAAATGAAAACACATTTTTAAATACTCTTAACACTTCTGTTGGGTTAAAATTTATGTACATATGAAATACTAATTTTATTTATTTAGTTTTTTTTTGAAGTATCGAAACCTCAAATGAAAACAAACTCAGCAGCAAATTAATGTGAAGTTTTGATATGTGTGTAGATGTGACTGTCAATCTTCAAATGATTAAAAGGCTAATATATATGCGGCAAGTCTTTTCGAGAAAAATATTTAGAAAATTCATTAGGTTAAAGTTTCTAACATTCTAATGTTATAAATTTGAATTATGGAAACATTTTTATATAATTATATTTGTTACATTACACTCTAAGTGGGACGATTGTAAATAAAATCGAAATCCTTGTTTAGTAGAACTTGTTTACACTTAGCATTATTCAGACTTTCACCTTTTTTTCCCGACTTTTAAGACTGAAAAATGAAAAACCTTTTTTTTTGTATGTATAAAACTTGTATATTCCAAGAGATTTCAGTTTAATACATTTAAAATTTAATTACGAAAAGCTTTAATGCATATATTCAACTATTTATGAATATAATTTAGTTGAAATTTTCACTCTATTTTTCTGAAAATGAATTTTAATATTTCGATAATAATTCGTTATTTGAGCGAAAAAATTACCGAATGGTATTTTCTTTTTGTACATCTTAATACCATGACTTATTCATGTTAAGTTCATTCTAATTGTTACAATAATAAATCAGGGAAGAAAGGAATTTCAGTCTTAATCATAATGCTGCATAAGATTAAAAGGAGTATTAAATTCCTCTATCTAATTATTTTCATTTATTTCATGTAGTGCATTTTTATATTGTTAAAATACATTCTCATTCTTTAAATAATTATAATAATTTAGACAAACTAAATTCATTGTATTGCTTATATTGAAAGTAAATGAACTTTTTTTACATTATTATAAGTTTGAAGTATGAATGTAATTGGTTCTAATTCACACATGTCTACAATTTTCATGCATTTTATTGGATGATTATTTAAATAACAATATTTGTTAAATTATATTTTTTAAAAAAATTAAGTGGCTTATTAAAGTAATATTTTCAAATTAAAACATTTTCTTTTTAATAGATACTGACTGTTTAATATTTGTGAATAAAAGAATTAAAAATTTTCATTTGTTACTTTTATTTTACATTAATTTATTTGATGATATTTCATTGATTTTAATATAATTTTAATGGGAAATTACATTTTTATAATTTTGTGTTGGAAAAAAAAGGACTTTAATAGAATACTATTTTTTTACTTAAAGTTTGAACAAAGGTAATAAATTACAATTATAGATACTTACATATATCATTGACCAATTTTGCCACGTTACAAATGCTGTCATCAGCTATTATGTTCGAAAAGACACAAGAACAGTTTTCACTTTTGGCTGTATATTGCAGCTTTTAGCGATGCCTTTTGATTTGATGAAATTGAACAGTATAATTCGTAAGTACCTGGTTGTGATATTTGTAAGTAAAATATAAAATACCTTTTGTTGATGTAATATATAGAAATAAGCTATGAAGTAATGATTGTTTTAAATAGAAATTTGTGTTACATTGAAATAAACTAAAAATAGTAATAAGTTTTTTTTGTGTATATTTTTTTGTTTATATCTTTTTATTTGCTGAATTGATAAGTGCTATATGTGCTCAATATCCAATATGTTATTCTTTTCTTTAAAAATTACATCAATGGTAATTTAAATTTCTAAATATATGTATTTGATATTCATAATGTCTTTTTATATTTCTTTTCAATAGGTGGATAATAAACTATACCATCTGGTATCATTGTATCACTATGAAGATAAGACTTTCAAAAATTCACCTTGTAAAGGAGGGGGGGGGAAAGCATTATCTTATATTTATTTTTTTAAAACCCTGTTAAAAATATTCTGAATACATGTTCAAAGGGATTTGTATTTATTTTTCTTCATGTTTCATATTACTTCACCATTTTATTATAAAAATATTAAGACAAAATGTGATCAAAGATAAAATTCCTCCAACTGTCCATTATCGAGTTCTAACTCCTTATAGTTGGTCCCACTAGCGTAGCTAATTCTGAGGGGGCCCTTTTTAGATATGAGAACCCTGTTAATTGGACTGTAGTTACACATGTTGGGGTCCCTATAGCTTGGGGGCCTCGTATCATTGATACAGCTAATACGGCGGTTTCTACGCCTCTGGTTGGTCGTAGTAGCCAATTGGTCATGGTCGCAAACTGGTGTCCAGCAGTTTTTCTATCAAGTCCTGGCATCATTTAAAACCTGTCATGTCGTGGGGCAATGAAGCATTTTAAATCTGTGAAAGCTCAAAGTCCTCGCAATGTTGTGATACAAGTGGGGTTCCATCTCAGGAGTTATTCTTGCCCCTTGTTTGAGGTCCGTTACCATTAAACCTTGTGTTACTTTTAAGTACCATGTTAATGAACAATCAGTAAATTCAATTTCTTGTAATTGACTAAAATTAAGAAAAATACATCTGTAACATAGCCTATTCATGCAAAATAAGGGATAAGGTATTTGGGTACTTGCGTATTGCAACTGTATTGGTGATGTTATATGAAAGGAAGCACATGCTTGACAATTCATCATGTACAACACATATGAAACCATGGTTGGCAATTTAGCGAGTTATCTTCAACGTTGGCATTGTTGGGATAGTATGTAAATACCGGTATTTGTATTGAAAGTAAAATATTTTGTACTCAGTTGAATGATAGATGTATTATGATTTGGAATATGCTTTTATTAGTTTCATTAGTTATTTAATTCAACTATATCTGTGATTTACGAAATATTATTGTTAAAAAAATTAATATAGACTAATCATTCTCATTTCTTTATAAAGGAAAGATTTTTCATTTGCTTATTTTATGGATCGTAATCATTGTTTCATTCATAAATTATATTAAAAATAAAAATATCATAATTGCTGAAAGACCATATGGGTGTAAAACTTAAGCAGCTTTTATTGGGAAAATCTCCAGATTTCTGAAGAATTTCAATACTTTCTTTCTCATATGTATTAGTAAATTTTTGTTGTAAGGGGAAAAAATCATCATTTGTTGTAAGGGGAGAAAATACTTAAAAAATATATTGATTGTAGTGAAATAATACTTAAACATAGTAAATGTAAATTTTTGCATTCTGAAAAATTTGTGGATTAAATTATTGGTGTGTTAATCCTTAAATAATACCAAAAAAACATACTAAATGCTAAAACTGGAATTGAGGATAATCAAGTAATACTGAAATTTTGTTTGTAAAATGAGTGAAAAATTAAGTTTTAGTACTGTAGCAATGTAAAAAAAATTCAACCTGAATTATTTTTAGGCATAGATAGATTAGTTGTGGACATGTTAAGTACAATTTTGATGAATTTTGTATGAAAAAAAAATTATTGATATGTATATTTTTCTCATTTTCTAATATATTCTCATTCTTATTTCATATAATTTTGTGTGATCATCTGGCTATAACCTCAGTCCCTCAATAGCCTATTGAAATTCCACAAATTTTGCATCTATCTTTTTCTTGACATATTAATCATCTCAAATATTTGTAGATGTTTAAAATTATTTTATTTCAAGTTGTATCATTAGTGTCTGATATACAGATTAATACAATATTGATACTCCAGAAAATTCAGTTTGCTGATTTTGGCTTAGTATCAATTAGTTCTATAATTGAGCATTTTATGCATATCATATTTGGTTGGTTCAGCATAACATAAAAAAAGTAAATGAAAATTATGGAATTAAAATGTATGCATGTCTCAATGAATATTGTATATATCCTAGTGTCAATATTTTCATAAAATACTTTGAAAATATATTGTGTGATCAATGTAAACATGCATACTTTTACTTAGGATTTCCCACAATTGGAAGACATTTAAGTATGTAGGTGTATCAATTGATTCTAAATATATACATCAATTGATAATTTTACTTAATAATGTATTTCTCTGTATAAATAATGTAGTTTGTTAAAAGATTTTTGGTATGATTATATTGAAGTTAAAAAAAAATCCTACTGCTAGAATACATTGTTACATAAAGTTAAGTAACAACAGCAGTAATTTGTAATTTTTTCACTGAAATAAGTACAAACACAAACTTTCATGATGGCTTAATTATCATAAGTAGTAAACAGTTTGCATTTTGATTGAGAATTTTTTTTATATATATTACTCAATCAAGAGGCAAATTATTTACTTCTTGCAATAATTAAGCCATCGTGATGGTTTGTGCTTGTACTTATTTCAGTGAAAAAATTGTCATTTCTTTTTTGAATTCTATTGTAAGTACAATTGTTTATGCTTTGTTTCATTTATGCTCGGATATTTTTTGTCGTCTTATTTATTTCAAAGTGTTAGTTATTGTACTCTTTTTGTTTTTTATTATTTCATATTAGTCTACAAAGTCACAAATCAGGAAAGAGTTGAAGATAGAAGTTACACAAGTTTTTACTGAACAATTCACTTTTGTTTAATATAATTGTTCTCTTCCCAATATTTAATTATTTTATTTCTCACAAAAATATTCTTCTAAATAGAAGTGATATCTTATTGGGACCATGGGATGGTTACTGTTTTATGAGCTTTCTCCAATACGAACACTGGGAATGATATCTGACTATACATACAAACAAAATTACAGAATGGAATTTGGTATATTTTCTGCATATTTGGCTTCATGGTACCTATAACCAATTAGTATAACATATTTTTTATGTTTATTAATAGACTTGTTAACATATCACACTATATGTAACCGTATGTTGGATATTCTTCACAGTGAAAATATATTATATGTGTTCTTTATACTGTCAAATGTGAATTTAACATTTAGCCATATATGAATGAGCATGTTGATATAAAGCTTCATATAAGCTTATAAAATATGTCCATGATTTTCTCATTTGAGTAATTAAAAATGTTATTTATTTATTTACAAATATTATAAATTATGTAATGGTTAAAAGTTGATTTATCAAAAAAAAGTATTTGATTTGAAGTAATATACATATTTGCGTGTATAAGCTTTGTGTATAAAATATTAATGTTTCCATGTGAAACATGAGTAAAAACATGTACAAACACAATAGTCTTGTTCACATATAGGATGACTGCATTTGGCAACGATTGATTTTACAAAATTGATCAATGGTATAATATACCATGTACTTATGAGACTTTCACTGTCTTTTAACAACTTCAGCTTGAGAATTTCAAAACTTTTTAAAAAGCTATAAAATATGAGGAGAGAAAGGAAGGGAAAAACCCTGTGTTTCGAAAACATTTTTGTAAATTTCTTAAATTGTCCATTAAGGAACTTGAAAGCCTTTGAAAATCATTTCATCAGATAACTTTGCAACTAACAGACCAAAACTACTAATACCAAGGATTATTATTTATTGCAAAAAAATATATATATTTTAGCTGAAATCTGAGATTGGCATGGAATCAAATATTAAAAGTATTTTGTGAATATTGATCATTTATTTTTTAAAATGCAGATATTTTTATGAAGTATTACATATATAACAGATTTATTGTTTATGTAACAAATACTTAATATTAAACTAGTGTAATCTTTTTAGTATACAGAGGGCATGAAGATCAGGACAAGTTCAGCCATTATAATGAACCAATGTCAAGAAATTCTTCAAAACAAATATCTGGAGTAATTAAAAGACATAAATGCTCCCAGTGTTCATATTCTACTAATAATGCCGGTCATCTGCATATGCATTTTCTAACGCATTCTGGTGTTCGACCCTTTGTGTGTTCATTTTGTGGTAAAGGATTTACTCAAAAAGGAAACCTGCAACGTCATCTTATTTCTCATATAACATCTTAATTCTTATTTGAAATTGATTTTTTTTAAATTGCTGTTCTTTTTGTAATTTTTCAATAATTTATATTGACTTTTACTACTTTCATTTTTTTTATTGTACATTCTGTGACATTTTTAAATAACATTATTACATTTGCAATATTAAATTGCCAGTGAAAAGAAAATTTGAATTGCACATCTGAAAGTATAATTTAATAAAGATATTTGTAGAATAATTTGAAATTAAACAAAAAAAAAGTATACATTATTTATGTTTCGTAAAGTATTAAAGATAAGTTTCTTTTGAACATGAAAGCTAATCAGGGAAGATTAAGTTAAATAATAATTAAATGTTAGGAACTATTAATTAATTCATTTTGTTTCAGGATGTTTAATTATGAGGAAATGTTGGGTGCTTAAACAAATTGCAAGCTACATAATGTTAATGCTTAAGAATTTAATTCAAATTATATATGTAGATGTAAGTGTACAAAACAATATGAAAAGTAGCAAAAATATTTAAAGATTTTAAAATTTATAACAGCATTTTCCTTTTTGAAAACTTTTATGAAATTCCATGTAAGACAAATGAAAAAAAAAAATCTTTAATCTCTATTAAATATAAGTTTTGCAGATATGAAAGGGGGAGTGTATTATCAAGTTTTTGGTACTAAGAGGGTTGTGACAAATACAATTAGCCTTTAAAAATGCATTTTAGTAAATTTAGAGATAACTAAATAGTGTATATAAAAGAAATGGTATCAAGACTTTTTATAAATGTGCAGTTTAATTTTGAATTGCATTTAATGAAATTGAAATATGCAAAAGCTTTCACTTGTTTAATATTATATTTACAGAACGAAATGTATCTTTAAATTTATATATAATTCAGCTTATAATAGTTAGAAATGTTATTCATTTCGTTTTTTAAATACATTCATAGACGTAAAAGTAATTCTAAATTAACACATTCATAAAGGAACTAAATATAATGAATTATATTTTTAAAGTATTGTTTTTTTTTATACGAAAATATTTCATTTTACTTATTATGAGCCAAATCCTTTCATTATCTTATGCGTATTTATTTTGAGAATATTTTTTACTTTGCTTTTTGATAATATAATAATTTAAATAAAAAATTTTTTTTATTGGAGTGTGGTTTTGAAATAAAAGATTTGAGTTATTAAATATTTTATTTCATAAATTATTTTATTATAATTTTTTTTCTAATGTTATAGTCCCATTATGCATTGTTATGGCTCTTAAATTGTGCAAACCGAAGTAACAATATAAAGTTTAAAAGTATCAAAACCCTAATAAAAATCAGATGAAGAAAAAAAAAAGTTGTTTGTCTTGAATTTTTACCAATTTATTTTACCAAATGCATCTTATACTTGTATGTATTAAGCTTGTTTAATTCAGATATATTGTCTCATTTCAATTTGTAGAAAATCTGAATTTTTAGTTTTAAAATGTTATTTTACTTGTAATAATAGTTAAAAACATCTTGTCCCATTAAAATATGCATCTCAGAATGAAAATCTGAAGTGAAAGCTATCAAAAAAATTGTCTACTTTTTTTTCCCCTTTAAATTTTAAGACTGTTGTTAAAAAGAAGCTTCATGAATTTTTCTTAAAAATTATAAAATATATATATGTATTTAAATTTTAACTATAAAATACAATAAGTGATATGTTATTTTAGCTCCTTAAATTGATTCAGAATATATCTGAGGAATAAAATAATGATTGATAAAATAATCTCTTTAATTTTTAATTCTTTAAATAATTTCTCATAAGTTTTTTAAATCATTTCCTGGGAAAAGAAGTCCTTTCTTTTAACATAAAGTGTACTAAATTAAGTTGTTTTTTTTTAAATCATTCTTCTTATTTTAGGATTTTTACTATAATATTATGTATGCATTTCCATGTGTCACCCCCTTATTGTGTAAAAGCAAGTTTCCATCAGTCTTTGAGGAATTTTTTTTCTTTTGCATGTTTATTGTTTTATACATCTAAAATTATAAATCATTTTGTATCTTTATGTACTTTATTGATATTATTAAATAATTAAACTTTGGCTACATATAAAATTTATGAAAAAAATTACCTGTTTTTGTTATAATTGTTAAGAGTCAGCTTTTCAAAATGGTTAATATTCCTTTAGTATCAATTGTACTTTCTTTTTTATATGATTTTATTCATTAGATTTATCTTGTCTGTTTATTCTGATAATGATGTATATTTTTTACTGATGTATATTTTTTTGTTTCATACTCTGTTGCTCTGTAACAGTATGAAATTGAAATGTGTTGAGTTTTTTGTTACTCAATAGATCACTGGTTTTTATATAAATTACTCTGTTTGGAAAAAATTAAAATTGTTGTATTCAATATCTGGGTATTTTTTGTTATAAAAATCCTATTTGGGTAATGAATTTTTTTTTTATTTTAAATTTAATATATTGCATTTATTAGAAATTGGATACATGAGAGTAGTCTTTAAGCTGATTTTTGTCTTGAGAAAGTGATTAGACTGTTATATTGATTTGACTGATCACTGGAGATAATCTAGAACATTATTTGTTTTCCAGAGTTTTTTACATTATTATAATTGCTATTTGCATTGTATAAAATTCATCATAATGTTGTTGAAATTATGTGTTTCAACATCATTATATACCAGCACACGATTATTGCTGAAAAATATGCTTTTTTATATGCAATGAATATTTATATTCTTTTTCTTATGATTTGCTTAATATTTTTTCAATTGATAAAAATCGTATTTATTTTTTTCAGCTCATAGTAAAAGATTTTATGTGAATCAACATTCTTCAACAATCTCACATTCACTTGGACTGTATGAGTCAAAAATTAAAAAGGGAAAATTTCATTGCTGCCCAATTTGTCCATATTATACTATTTATACTACTAATTATAGAGCACATTTGAACACTCATACTGGTTCAAAACCTTTTAAATGTCCAACTTGTGCAAAAGGATTTGCTCAGAGGTCAACTATGTTTAGACATACAAAAACGCATAAAAAACAAAGAATTTAGTGTTTATTGTATGTTTATTTATTTTTTTTATTTCTGTCAAATTTTTTAAAAATATTTTGATATGCCATTTATTTTTGTATATTGTTTAAATTACAGTTCTTGTTTTGAATTTTAAAAAAAATTTATTGGCTCTTAATTTTATGTACTTGGTTTATAAAAATTGCTGTAAATAATGAAATAAGTTTGAAATGTTTATTGTTATAAATTTTGACTGTTTTAGTAGTTTCCAGCCATCACACATACATGCACACACATCATTAGAATATTAATTTTAAAGGTTTATTTTTTAAATCTGTAAAAATAATTAATTTAATATACTAGGTCGTAATACATATTCTTGACGATGTTCCTTGATTCATTTTATTTTTACTAATTTATTTTTTGCATTCGTATAAAATATTGAAAATTTTTTATGTTTAATAGTTGTATTATCTTATTGGAAGTTATTTTAAAGTTTAATCTATCATGTGTGCAATTAGCAAAAGAACTTTTTTCTTTTGGTGACATTGTTAAGACATGTGAATGCAAAATTTGTGTGAAATTCAATATATCTATGAATGGTACCTTTCTATAATGTGTGCCAATGATTAAAATAATTGTAATAATGTACAAAATTATTTTGATGTTTTTGTTATTGAGAATTTCAAATATTAGAATTTATTACAAGTGTTTTGATACATATTGTTAATTTCTGCCTAAAAACATGTTTAAATATTCTACTTATCACTTGAATGAACTATTAATCAGTTTTTTCATTATTTAGTTGTTGCTTTTAAGAGAAATGTTTTAAAAACTATAAGATGTATATAATTTTTTCTTTTTCACCTGTCTGTTGTATTAATTATTTGTATTTGTAAATATCTCAGTGAGGCTACTAGCAGTATATTGATTCAAATGGATGATTTGTTAAATAATTATGGAAGAATGTACATCAGAAAGTTATTTAAGATTGTTAAATATATCTATATTTGAGTTGAATTTGCTTTATAACTGATCTCATATTATGTGAAATTTAAAAATAAATACAAATGTCCACAAATTCTCTCTCTCTCTTTGTAGTTCTCAATTGTGTGTGGTTAATTGCTATTTTGGTATATTTATGGCTTACTTCTTCCAAGGGATGTGGCATGTATTTTTATATGTCACAAGCATTAAGTCTTGTGGACCACTTATTCTTGATTATTTGTATGTTGGAGCTCATTGAATCCTAATGAATTTTATGTAGTTTATTGTAGGGGAGATGAAAATAAATGTTCTACTCAGATGTTATATGATCACTTTATTGTTGTTCAAAATTTAGATTTTGTCTTCCTGTACTACCTTCCTTGAACTACAGTTACTAAGTAGTTTTTATTTTTAAATGGCTTTCTTTTGTGTGTGTTTGCATACATTTAAATATTAAGAAACACGATTGAAAGACCCTGTTTCTAAAAAATTATTGATGGTCAAAAATGTTTTAGAGGAAAGTTATTTTCAAATATTTTTGAATCACCTTTTACTAATTTTTTTTTTTAAATTGTGAAATAAATTGTTTCACTTTTATTGCTGTATTTCTTATTTGCATTAAGTATAATGTTATAAATATAAAATTTGATGACACATTTTAACAACTCTTTTTATTTATTTCTAAAAAGAGCTTTTTATGTTTTCATAATTTTATTATGGTATTGTAAGTTTATCATTTTACTGAATATTTAACTATATTTAAGACATTTAAAAATTATTTACTTATATTATAAAAATATTGTGTATAAAGTACAATTTAAAACAATTTTATTGTATGCCTAGCATTAAAAATCAGAAAGTTTTAAAAATGACATTATAAAAAAATAATTAAAAATATTTTTATCTAATTTTTATTATAATTAGAATGAAAACTTTGATTTAAGAATTAGTGAACTTCACTGCTGAATACAATATTTGTGTTACTTTTTTAGTTAGGAATTTAGGTGTATATATTTAGTTTTTTCTATATTTAAATTTATAAGTAAGTCTCACTTGAAAATTTATTTAAATATTTTATAGCTATTTATATGTAGCTTATTTAAATATGTAAAAAAGTATGTTTTGGAATTTTAAATAAAACAGCCATTTTATGTTTTGTTAAAATAAATACCAATATTTACTTATTGTAATCGTTCATAAATGTATCATATTCATAAATATTTTTTCTAGTTTTATTAGGTGGAGTACAATTGTATCAGTATCAAAATCTATTTTCATCATTTGATGTGAAATCAAGAAATCGCAATAATATACTCAGATGGGGAAGCAGTCCAGCAAAAAGGCATCGTTGTAGTCTTTGTCCTTATTCAACCAATAATTCCAGTCATTTGCAAATTCATCTGGTCACTCACACTGGAGAAAGACCTCACAAATGCACAAAATGCGGTAAAACATTTTCTCAACGGAGTAGTTTAAGACGACATATCATGTGCCACATTGATTTATCAATTCAATTGTAAGGTTAGTATATCTAAAATATAACCAGTGCATAACATAGTTTTTTTGCAAATAAAAAAAATATATAAATTATATTCAAGTAGGTAATATAGCAATGTTATTGTTGGTTAGAAGAGTTTGGCAATACTAAAATTGCCAAAATGTTTGTGAAAATGAAAACTCTGTTACATACAATGGTGTTTTTTGATAAAATCTTCAGGTGTATAATATATGTTATTGATTAGAATTATCTTTTTTTATATCTGTGCAATAAGTCTGTGTTATAAATTTATAACCCTAGTTTCATTCATAATAGTGTGACATGAAAATCCTATAATTTTAGTTATTAATAAGTTTTAAAATATCAAGCATTTTTGAAACATTTTTGTTGTATCATATTTTATTTTATTGTATTTTGATAAAGTTATATGAACATTTTTTACAATTTAAATACTTCAAAATTGATTTGGTAGAAAGCATTCATTTAATTATTTTAAAGAATCAGAAAAAATTTTAGTTGGAAAAATTAACGTTTATCTATTCAACAACATTTATCAAATATGGGTTGTTATTTACATAACAGGATTATATGGTGTAAAAAAAATGTTATATATTCAGATGTTTGTAAACAGCTATCGTATTAAGAAGATTTGATAGTATAAATTTACAGCCTTTGATAAAATTTAATTAAATTTTATATGTAAAGAAATCATTTGATGATTTATTATATGCGCTGAAAATTACATTTTTTACTCATGTTATTTGAATAGCTGTTATTGTGTGAAAATATTTCATACTACATGAATAATTTTATTGATATTCATATGGTGTATGGTAATATATGCATCGATTAATAGTTATCTCAACTTTTGACATTTCTTGCCATTGTTTATATGTAAATCTTCTATTGAAACAAAAGAGTCAGTGAACTCTTTATATTCTAGCTAAAAAAAATTGCTTCTCTTAATAAGATTAAGAGAATTTATTTTGTTTTGTTAATGATCTCTCTTTATAAAAGAGTGATTCATTTCAGTGTTATTTATTGATGGTGTACCAAAGAGTTAGCTATGAAAGAATGAAAAACATTCCTGAATGCTTGTGATTTTTTTTTAATAACTTTGACATTTAATGTCTGCAATGTGTTTGAAGGAATAATTATTATTCCGAAGAAAAATAATTTGTTACTGCTTAAAGCAGTTTGTAAATGCCTAAAAATTACTGAAATATTTGTGCTACTTATGTGTAATGGTGTGTTGCTTTTAAAAGCAAAGTATGCCATAATACTTAGAAGAAAATTTTAGCACTCTAAAAGTGTCAGGGCTTTTATAATAGGGTTTGTAGTCTGTGATCATTGTTTATAGTTTAAGAATAGATAACTTTTGTAGAATTGTACATACAATTTTCCACATTTGTAAACTAATTTATTATCGTTCTTGTGTATTTTTAGTATTTAGCACAGGTTCTAAACTTTTCTGACCTTTAAACAGGCTTTTTTTTTTATTTTTAGAAATTAAATCATAAAACTGATCAACTATATTTTGAAATTTAATTAATTTTGAATTGATTTTAATTTGTATAGATTCATTAATTCAAAACTTAGCAGAAGCATATTTTTAAAAAAAATTGATCAATTAATATTTTTTTAATCAGAAACAATTTTAAATTTATTAAAAGTGATAATTTTTTTAAAGTTTTATCCAGTTTGCTCCATTCAAGTTAAAAGTAATCCTTTATATTTCCAAATATCTTTCTGTTAAACTAACTATAGCTTAATATTTTAAACTGTTGCCATTATTTCTTAAAAATTTGAAATAAGTGAAAGAAAGGTTATCACAAAAACAGAGGACATTTTTTTTTAACTTAGCAATTATATATTTTCAGCTATTTGAGCAATGTTGTAAAACTTCTACTATATTAAAATGTTTAATTATAAAAAAAATAAAATACTTGTTTTTTTAAGTAATATTTAAAAATGAGTATTTCTATTATTAGCAATAAAAAATTGCAATATTCTCCTTTTAGTATGATCAATGTTTTGAAACATGAATTAAACTCATCATAAGGAAATTTTCTTGCATGTAAAAAAATAAATTCTTATAAAATTAATTCAAATAATGAAATTGCTTAGATTTGATGTTAAGTAAATTTCAGTATCTTTAAATATAAATTTTTGGTTTGAGGTGGCAAAAAAAAATCTTTTATAAACATATACCGTATTTTCTCAAATCTAAGCTGCACCCCAAATTCTCAACAAGTCTTTGTGGAAAATGAAAAATAATTTAGAACCTGTAATTCCTCTAATTGCCCTATCCAATGCATTTTTTAAAAAAATTCTATTCTAAGCCGCAACCGATTTTCAGTAGCTTTAATATTGGAAAAAAAGTGTGGCATAGATTCAAGTAAATATGGTATTTGAAGGTATTTAATCAATATGATTATAATTTTCCATTAATAGTCATAGTTTTATTATATTTTTATCAATGTAAATGCATTTAAAAACCAAGATAATATGAATAATAAACATCTACATAGAGATTTCAAAAAGAAAGGTAACAAGCCCATTCAGAGTAAATGTTAATTCAGGGAATACTCTATATATATTTACAATATAGGAAGGTACAGGTACATACTGCTTCTGTGCATAATCACCATACTTATCGAGACATTTGTTTTATCAGTACATTGAACCATCGAAACCAGCATCCTAGAAATCACGTCAAGAAGGCCTGCTGAACCTCAGCATTGATTCAGATATACTGACCTCCCAAGTCTTTCTTCATGATTAAGTGTAAGTGTATAATGATCATACATTTGAATCAAGCTTTGACACAGCAAACATTGTCAACTGTAGTGGATGTGCCCTGCTCTCTCTTCATCTCCCACATTTGTTCTGCTTTTGTCAAATTCCATGCACCACAACTGTTTTTGTGACATAACACTTGTATTGTATACTTTTACTAGTTGCCGATGAATTTTTTTAAAAATGCAAAGAATCATATCACATTTCAATTGCAGACCATGTTTCAGTTAACTCAGCCATCTTGTAACTGAAATTTAGTTATGTTACTGGTGAACTAGCTCTCTTTACTGGCACCATTTGAATGCTGTGATTGTCCTTGTTATTTTAAGAAGGATTTTTATTTATATGGATCATTTACACATCCCTCAGAGCTCTTGTTACCTTTTTTTTGAAACCCCTACATAATTTTAAAATAACATTTTAAAATTATTTAAAACTCATAACATTTTTAATATGTTTGCATTACATAGTAGTTTTAATGAAAATCTTATGCCTTATCTAAAGTACAATAAATAATCATGTACAAACCATCATAATCATTTCATAAACTTATTTTTATCATTTACTATAATGCCTTATATTTAAATTGATTTTGGGGAAACCCAAGAAGTATTTAAAAAACTTCTGCTATGGTGTTCACCGTCCATTCCTCAGGATTACTAGATTAAATTTTTTTATGTATCGTTTAACTCAGGTGTTTTAGATAACAATGTAAAATGTTTGTATGCATTAAATATTGTTGCATTTTAATAAATTAATAAAACTAAAGGAAAAAATACATGGAAAGAAATTCTTAGATATTACAGAAATATCCAGTGAAAGTCGTTTAACACGAAACTGAGGGGACTGAAATATCTTTTCATGTTTTTCATAAAAGATATTACAAGAAAAATATATATTCAAAAAAATTGATTATTACAGTACATTTTATGTACATAGATATTATATATATGCATATATTTCATAAAAATCAATGAAACTAACATTTTCAAAAACTTCATGAAATTTAATACAAAATTTTCAAGTTTTTTGAAAAACAAAGCATTTATTGAGTTTTTGGAAAATAATCTGGCATTTTTCTTTGCATTGTCTTTTTTCACATACAATTGCTCGATGTCGTCCATTTTGTAATTCTTTTCTCCATTGGAATGTTCGTCTAAATAACTGTGCATACTTTCCATGATGTTCCTCATTTCGAATGGCATGGGAACAGAAGCTGCATATTTATTTCATTTTCATTGTCAGAATCTGCATCAGTGATATTTTTTAAGCTTTGAACAAACTCCAAAATATCTTTTTATGTCATAATTGGGACTGTGTACACATCATCTACTGCAACAAATTCTTTCGATGATACAGTAGGACAGTCCAATAATACAGCAACTTTTTAAAACACCCCTCTTAAATCTCACCTTTGTGGCTGTTTTCAGTATTTTGTTTGTTTCCAGAAGGGAAATCTTTTTGTGTTAAGCGATTTTAGTTTTGTGTTAAGAGAAAAAAAAAGCATGAAAATAAATAGTAGTTTGTTAGGACTATTGTAATATTTCGTGTTAAACGTATTTCACTGTATAAAGAATCTTCACTTCTGAAAACACAGGACTGTATATTTATAACTGTATGTAAAAAAGAATATTTTTAATTTCCCTGTTTTGATTAGGAAAAAAATACTGCTATTTCTTTAACTTGGGTTTCTTAAACAAAATATTGTTTTATGCATCTAATTGCTTTTGATTTATGGATACGAATGCACTCTTGATACATTAATTTGTATAGATGCATAATATATACACATAACAGAAAGTAGGAATTGCATATACTGCAGTGTTGTTTAAGGAGAGAAAAAAACTGAAGTTACCAAATCATAAATTCAAGAATGAACCAATTATACAATGTTGGGATATATTTTTGTAGGAAACATGCAATAAATGTACATTGAAGTGAAGAGAAATCTTTCAAAAAATATATCTTAAGTGTTAATTAAATGACCTGACACTTTATAACCATTCTGTATATTAAATTTAAAAATTCTTCCATGAGAATACATTTTAAATTAATGTGTGAAATAAAAATATTTATATTTTTAGCATAAATCTTCATTTATATTTTAGTTTACAAAAATAAGATTTTTTTCTAAAGACTTTCAAGATGTACATAATAAATTATGTTAAAGTTGGTTCTTTTGTAGAAGTAGAAAGTTAATTTAGTGAAAATGTATTTGAATGTTATATGGATGTATTGCAAAACCTTAGCCAAGTACAGAATGGGATGGAGAGGAATTCTGAGGAAGGCCAGGGCCTATCCGGGGCTGCTTGGCCAGTGAAGAAGATGGATGTGTTAAAATGGCTAGGATATAAAATTCAACTAATTCTGTATTTAAATGTAACAATTCTCAAACTTTTTAAACTTGTCGCATCATTTTGAACCTTACCCCAAAGTCAATGACTAATCATTAAAAAAACAAAAATGAATCAAACATCTGTAAAAACTATGCATATATTTAATTGAAATCCAAATTCAGCTTCAAATTACTGTTACAAGAATTTTATAGAAGCTGAAATTTTTCCCTTCAAAAAGTACATTTTTTCCCTCCAGAAGGAAATTCAAGGAATTCAGCTTTTGAAAATATGCTAGTTTCATTACAAGAATCTTTGTGTCTTTCTTTAGAAATAATATAAATTTCCATTTGGAATTCAAATGTACATGATAGAACTTTACATCCACAGCCATTGTATATTTCTTTAGTATAACAAACACCAATTCTAATACCTTCTAGTTTTTTGAAAAACCTTTCCTTCAATGGTGCTTTAGGCATCATGTCTTACCGCAATGAAATATTCACAGCACTCTTGTAAAGACACAGCAGTGCACATTTTGAGAACTGTTGATTTAATGTGATAAATGTATTTCAGTAACTCTTTTAGGAATTCAGAAACAGGGATGCTTTATGTACAATGTTGCATATTTTACCTAAATTAATTTTTAATTCAAACTAAGCAATATGAAGTCTTAGGTGTTTAGTTTATCCTGAGTGCTGGAAATGAAAGCAGTTTTTAGATAATTATGCTCACTAGCTTTGTTTCTTCTTTGCAGTTTTATGAGAGTAAGTGTTCTTACATATCTATAAATTTTCCAGAACTGTGTAAGTCTATTAAAATATGCCCCCTCCCCACACAAAATACTTTATCGATAAATTAATTTATGAAGAGAAATATGTCTTTTTTAAATATTTCAAGTAAAAAAAAAAAAAAACTGATGCTAAATTTAGTTTTAGTTGAAAGAATACAGTGTACTTGCTTTTTGCTTGTGAATTTTGTCTAATTTTTTAACATTGAATTTTACATATTCAAAAATTCTTCTTTGTTTGTTACTATCTATTTGTTCTAAGAGCTTCTAAAAAATACCCATAACTTAATTTTTTTTGTATGTTTAGATTCAAAATTTGTCATACCTTGCAAGTAATAAGTACAAATTTCTCTAAAATAATTGTAAGTATTTGATTTCCATCATTGCAAAGATTATTTCAAATCATATCAGAATTTTCAATCCAGAGATTAAAGCCTTTTTGGATAAAATTTTCAAATTAATGAATTCAGGCCTTCAGTTCCAAGTATGTCGGATAGGATAAATTTCTCGGCAAATTTTGGTCTTAACCATTTTTTGCTTGTTTTTCTATATGTATCTTGAGTTGAAGGATAAAACTGCATGAGTTCATGAATGCACCAAGAACTTATCCCATCACACCCATGGAAAGGTCTGAAATGACATTTCCATAGTTATTTTTGAAAAAATGCCAACATTTCATGCTACATAACTGGTATTTTTTTTTTCCGTCATGACAGCCTTTTTAAATCTAAAATATTTCCCATTTCTGCCTATATTATGCTAAATGCCACCATTGCTAATAGTTTAAAGATTATGCAAGAGATGGTGTACCTGATAATATTTGGTAATTACCTTTTTCATATTGTGTTCTACAGACTTGCAAAGATCTACAAATGAAAAATAGAAAGTTTGCATACTCCATATTTCTTTGCTAATGTATCTCATTGGTCTTTAGAAAGCTCAAAATGAAAAAAAAAATGTTGCCTTTTTTAAGGCAATGACATTTTACACAGCAAAACTTGAAACAAAAATTATCTGATATCTTTTGAAGTTATTTATATTAGCAAGGAATGATTAGAATGTAATTTCTTGCATCATTCGTTATGAGATAAAATGACTTTTTTATAAACTGGTACTGGATACTGAATAGATACCATCAATTTCTCAAAAAAAAAAAACTGGAGTGTTGTAATTCATTTAAACAACGTGCAAAATTTTGAATTGCAAGCTTCCTTCTGATTTTCCCTAATGTTTAAAACATTTAATGAGACTTTCTAAGGAACACAATGACATGTCATGTATCCATTTAAATGCTGATCTTGTTGAGATAAATTTTTAATTAACTTTCAAAATTTTAGTACCAAAACATTCAGTTTAACACCGTTTTGAAAAAATGAGCAATTTTTTAGCACTTAAAAGAAGGTTTGTCATATACTTGAAGCAAAAGTTCAGATTCATATAAAATTATTTTTACATATATATTTCACAAAGGATTCTATAGTTTTTCTTTTTAAATCAGCTATTCTATCAAGTGTACCTTACAAACTATTCTATTTAATTTTTCTTCTCTTGTACATGCAAATACAACAATGTTAAATAAATTTAACAGTATTTGTTGTAATAAAAACGTACTCAAATCTAATTGAAAAGAAAAATATTTTATTAAATTTTTTACATTTTTGATACTAATTGTATTGAAAGATAAATTTTATTTTAATGGTACTGTTTTTAGCATGTATGTGTTCTGTAATTGTTCATTAACTATAAATATGTAAAATGCAAAAAAATCTCAGTACAAATTAAAGCAATATTTTTTTTTAAGTAGGAATTTTAAAATTTAATAAGGTTAATTATTCACTACCTGATTCATTTTTAACAGAAATTATAGTAGAATGTCTAGTCTTTTTAAAAATTTTCTGAACAAAAACATTTTTTTTTCAAATATATAGTGACAAATATTTTGATGTAAAATTTTTACAGAAATGACTTTTCTTCATGAATATCAGTTATAAATACAAAACTGCAATATATTAATTTTTTAAATATAGGTATTTTTTTATACATAAGTTACTTTAACTACTTGTGTTTCAACTTAAAATTATATAATCTCGCATCTTTTTTTTTTTTCCATAATAATTCTATTGAAAACATCTAATCTAATACATTTTGAATGCTGATAAAAAAATATATACCTTAGATAAAATCATTGTATGTGTGTAATACATATTTACTAATACAATTTCTTCCCTGTTTATTTATATTTTGTACAATATGTATATATATTGTAATCTGTATTTTAGCAAATCTTAATAAATTGTGAAAGTACTTTGCCCAGTATTCAATATATGTTGTAAATGTTTTTTTTTTGTAATACATAAAATTTATTATACAAACTTTATAAAATTATACAGTTTAACTTTACACAAATATCACCACCATTTTTCATATCTAATATACTCATTTTTGATACCTAGTTTTTGCAGCCAGTTAGCAACATCATCTGTCATTGTAGAAGGCCCACATACATAACATAATGTTTTTTCTCCCAAGGTCTGAATAGAATCTGCAACATTGTGTTCTTCTACTCGAGAATCTAGAAGGGGAATATATATAATATAAAGCATACCACTATAACTAGATATTAATTAAGGAATATACATAAGATAAAATCAATTTAATTGAATAGGGCATTTAATTTATATAACTTTAAACACCCAATAATTCTTTATAGCCCTTCACATTGGTTATTAAATTTGATTGGTTTGAATAAACATTCTGAGTGAGTGAATATTAACATTGCACACGAGGGCTTTTCGGCAACAGACCACGTAATTTTGAACCATGGTCAAGTGACGTGGACGACACCTGAGCTGGCACCCCCTTCACCTAACTACCACACCAACGGGAGGATGTTTCAGCTCTCAACAGATTTAACGAGCATTGCTGCCCTACAAAGCGGGTGTTTAGTGGTACTGGGCTCGAACTCATGACATGCCTACCATGATAAGATACCTTAACCACTGGGCTACCGCAGCCCTATAAAAATTCTGAAACTAAGTTTAACAGACCCTGTAATTCAGAGAATCTCTGTCAGATAACACCTAAATTGTATCCATTTCACAATAAGAAAACTTAAAAGATTCATAGTTAAAATCTAGCATTTTGGACATGGAATAGTAAATATTTGTGATCAGAATATTTCAAGTGGTACAAAAGAGTAATTAAAATAGAATAGTTCTTTTATAAGACCATATGAGTATCTTATTTCATTAAAAAGAAAATCAAGTCAAAAATCATGAAAATATTATGCAAACTTTAATATAAAATTAGTAACATTAAAATCTGCAATCATAAAATTATATGACATATTTGAGCTGTTTGCTTTTAAAGTGATGCAAGTACAATTTTGACAAATAATTAGAGATAACTATAAATGCAATCTGTGTGAATTTTTAAAAAATCTATTAACAGTTTTCCCCCCAAAATTTAAATCATTTTGTCAATATAAATTTATGTACAGTTAATGAAATTACAAATATAATTATTTTGAAAGTGGTGTAAATCCACTTTCTGCAAAGACATATTTAGTTCAAAAATTATATTACATAATTTCTCTACTTCATTTTTATGTGTGTGGCAACACTGCTAATGACATAACTTTTCATTTGCTCACTGGAATTTTGGTGGATGACACATATAAAATTATAATTAAAATAATTTAAATGCCATTCCTGAATAAATATTGAAATAAAACCTTTTTTGTCATATTTAATATATAAATGTATTACTTTCACATTTTGTTACTTTTAACCCCTTCAGGACAGTGAAAGGAGAAAGAAGTGTTTACCCAGACCCCCATGCACAGGACCGGGTGAATTTCCCTGCTAAGCCTAATTTTATTTATTTTATTTAATCTTTAATGCAACCAAATACTCTTAAAATTTGCAATTTACTATCACTGATAATATCCGAATATACAGTACAAAATTTTTGCGATTTGAAAGAAAATGCTTCCCCAATTTAATAAAAAAAGTACTCAATTCGCCATGATGAGTAAAATAAAATAGATGCAAATCCTAAACGATAAATTTACTCACATAAACTTGTTGTGGCTTAAACTGATACAAATCTTTTATATCGTTTTTTAAAGATTAATCCTTATATTGTTCATAGCTTCCTTAGAATCACCTTAATATTATGTTTTCTGTTCTTTCGGTTGCTTTAACTCTGGTTGAGATAGGGAAAAAAAATCGTTTGTTCTTACAGAATTAAAAATATGTCAGTAAGAACAAACGATTCTTTTTCGTTAAAAATTAGTCATCACATTTGTTCTATGAAGATCTGCTTTTTAAAAGTCTTTAAGGACTAAAATTATTGTTGTAAATATGAACCTACAAAAAAAAAATACTGATACTCTTATTATGAATGTCTGATGTCCAATAAACTAACTTTTCATATTTTTTAACTCAGTTAAAATATAAACAGAAATCCAGAGTGCAGTAAATCGTGAACCTTTAAATGCCCTGTTCTCTATTAAAATCCAAACATGTGCAGTTGTTTACATTCGTAAATATCCCAGGTATAATTAAAAATAACTTGGAACCAAAAGCACATATTGAAATACAAAGTTTTGAGAAACATAATTCAAAAAAGGGGGGGGGGGCCCTTTAACCGCTGTCTAGTGCTTTGTAAAAATAATTATTAAAACATTTCAAACTCAAGATCTCACCATTGTGATCATGGGCCTCAGAGCAGGGAAAGCACCATGGGATTATGCCACAGGCCCTGGAGGGAAAAACCCTTGATCGCATATGTGTGATCATGGCCCTGAACGGGTTAAAAAGTTGCAAGTCCATTTGTGGTCATCAAATGTATAAATTTCTTTTAACTTATACTTTTAAAACAATCACATTATGAATTTAAATAATTTAATATCTAAATAAAAATATGTGAGTCATTCTAATATTTTATACAATCAACATATACCAATGTTTTTCAAACCATTCAAATACAAATCCTTTAATATCTCCATATAATACAAAATGGACTTGCACCACTTTCAAAGCAAATGGCTCATTTTTCTTCAGCACAATAAAGTAAATTTACAAGAAACAGGATAGTTCTCATTTCTTGCAAGAGTTCCAAATATGGTCACAGAAACACGTGTGTACTTCTCTGTTTTTACATTAATATATGTGCAGATCTTAAGAACTGGATGATAGATATTTTTTAAATTAAAAAATTGATGTAAATCTCATTAATTGCTCATTGAAAATATCTTTAAATAAATTACCAGGTAGGTATCTTGAAAATTGGAAATTAAAAAGATTTTATGGAATAATTTTTGCTATTTCTTTACAAAGATGCATGTGCACAGTGCTTAAGAGTACACAAACCACAATTTGAGAAATCTTGCATGTTGTAAATACTATAACAGAGAAAACATGAAAACAACTCACAATGAATACCTGGTCTTGGTTTAGTTTCTTGTTCCCTTGTTACAAAATATTGACATGTTAATGTGGGTTGCTCTTTTTCCATAACATTGAAAGTATCCTAAAATTTTAGAAATACAACAAAAAAAAATCCATTACAATTGCATACTTCACTTCATGCACTATTTTAAATAAATACATAGAATTAGTTTTTAATTAACTAATTAATATAGTTTAATTCTAAATCACACCTTTAAAAATAAATGAACTAATGTTAACAAATATGAAAATTAGTAGCACAGTTAATAATTCAGCAAAGAAAAGTATATACTAGGGGTCGACAACCTGTGGCATGCCAAGCAATTCTCAGTAGCACTCTACAAAATTATGAGATAAACCCCTCAGTTTCTCCTCTCTACACCTTGCATATTTTTATTTAGACTATTTCTTACTTTCTCTCATAAAACGATTCTGCTAAATCAGCCTGCATGTAACTTGTATGTAAAAAAAAATCCTCTACTTAAATATGAGCCATTCTTAGCTACAAATAAATATTCAATGAAAAGCAAAATAATTGTGTAATACTTGTAAAATGAAACATCCCTCATAGCTACATCATGAAAAAAAGTAGCTTGTTCTTTCCTTATTGATGGTGAGAGAAAAAAAACAAATGTTTTAGGAATGAATCAAAATTCGGCTGAGAAAATGCTTTGCTGATGAAACAAAAATAGAGTTATTCAATGAACATATATAATTTGGACTGAAAATAAATTCAGTGAAAAAATCCCCACTTATGCAAAGTTAGGTATCTAAATAATAGTATCAAAGTTATAGGTAAATCTAATTTCATACCAATTCCAAATTCATACTAATTTCATACCATTCCTTTTTTAAAAGATCAAATGGTGACTAAAAAAAGAAAACTTGATGTTCGTGGATTTCAAGAATCTTAGATGAATTCATTTGGATTCATACAACAAAAAGATTGCTTTGCATGTATGTTATATCGTGAAGATGTCATATGTGGTACAAAGTATGTTGCATGTCAAGTGTACAAAGACATTTTCAAACTAAACACCCGATATCACTTTTGGTTCTACTTATCTATGTGAGCAAATTTTTTCTCATATGAAATATCTTTTGAGTTCTCAAAAAAGTTGCTTAACAATTCAGAATCATGAATCAAATTGAAAGTCACAAATTATAATCCTGATATTGTGATATTAAAGTACAGCTTTGCAGGGGCAAGGTTAGCATAGAAATTTTAATTTTTTTATTTAACTATGCTGCATGGACACTTATATTTTATATTGTTTATTTTTTATTTTAATAAATATTCTTTTAAAATATATATAACGTGTACAATTTTTACTTTTTAGTTAGATTGAAGGAATGGTCATATTTTACATTTACTCCTTATTTTAATAAATATTCTTAAGACACATATTTATCTGCACAATTTTAATTTTTTAATTATGTTGAAGAAACAGTTATATTTTATGTTGCATATTTTTGTGTTAAGAAATATCTTTAAATGATGCATAATTAAAGTATTATAAAATTCCAAATCTATATTCTTGATCTCTATTCTGCTTTCATTGGCCCTGGAATCAAATCTTTTCAAATATTTCCTACTGAGTGGCATACTGGATCATATTGATAGATTGGTTTGGCACACCACAACTAAAAGGTTACCGACCCCTGGTAAATACAATAATTTCTGGAAGAAATGTTGTAGAGTTCAAAACTTAAATGTTTAAAACATAAAACTTTCAGTGAGTGTGAAACATTTTTTGTAGCTAATCGTTGTAAAAAACTTAGATCATTTTTTGTGCTGCCTCATGTAGAAAACTACCCAATATATATATATTTTTTGCAAATTTAATTATGTTTATATTCTTTCCCTTTTACAAACAAACCCAAGTGCTAAACCTTAAAATTTTTTTTTACTAAATCTTTTTTGATTCAGATAGTGAAGAATTGGATTTTGCTGGTTTCATATGATGTGCAGTTCACTGTGATTATCTTTGCTGCAAAAAGTAAAATTTCCTTCTGTCATTCGATTTACTATCTCGTCATTGCAATATTTCCTTATAATATAGTATATGAGTATTACATATATTTATCCAATAAAAAATCTATCTAAGTATATTTTCAGTATTTCAAGTATATTTTAACATATAATTTCCCTGAGTTATGCTTTCATTCAATGCATTTTTCTTAATTGATCATATATCATAACAGTCAAGATTTTGGTAACTGTGATGTTTTAACAATGCAGCATTTTTGTGTCATTTTCTTTGGGTGCAGCATTTATACTGAGGTGGCTTTTTTTTCCAGAAATTATGGCATTCAATTTCGGTGAAATTATTTCAATTCCATTAAAAAGGCAAATTTTTTATTACCTTATATTTAGAAGATTCCACATTCGAAAACATTTAGCTTAGATAGGATAGATTCAATTAGGCCTTATTTTTTATGCAGAAAAGTCAAAGATTACTAGCTTACATCTATTTTTTAATGTATATTTTTAAATACCATTTTAGTTCCTAAACATATTTTTTTACATATTTTACACTTAAATATGTACAATTTTAATCAAGCATAAAAAAATATTAGGAGTATTCTTTTAAAAATAGTGCACTTCACATAAAACAGTATAAAAAAAGATTTCTTTCACTTATTATTAACCCATTTTATCCCACTGTCCTATTTGGAGGACAGCTGAAAAATATCATGTGGAAATCATTATTTGTGTGTTGTGAATTTTTTTAGTATAGAATTAAGTAGGGATATGAATTAACTTTTTACAGCGTGAGTTATGTGTCCAATACCCTCCTCCTTTCTCCAGAAATATTGCTTATTAATAGCATTTGTAGGCACAGTTTGCATCATTTCTTTGAGGTTGCAGAATTATTTTTCAATTTACTTTGGACACTTGGCTGGGTATTTTTTTATGTGATAGTACTCGCTTGTTATGATCCTGGTAGTTAATTAGAGCAATATTGTTCTTAGGCAAGTTTTAGCAAATTATTTTTTAACTGCCCTCTAAATAGGACAGTAGAACGATATGCATGCAATTGAAGCGCTCTTTCTCTCTTTATAATGAAGAGTACAAAAAAATAAATAAATAAAAAATAATAATAATAAAAATTTTCTTCTGAAGTAATTTTCTTCTATGTCAGTGCAAGGCTTTCTGAAGTTAGAGGAAGCATTAGAATTATTAAATAGTTTAGATTCAGATGAGAGTGATGTTGAAATTGCTATGTTACCACCAGATGCCAGTAACTAACTGACGAAGATGAAAGGGATGAGAATGAAGTAAATACTGGTGAGATTATTGTAAATGATGTCCCTGGGTATTTAGAGGTTAGAACTGGAGATAGTTTTCAGCATGAGCCATCCACAAGCTCTAACTGTTCGACAACAAAGAGCAGAAAAAAAGCTAAAATACATCAGTCATTTTGGATAAAGAATAAATCACCACAAAGTAAAGCCTTTGTTAGCATACTCAATAATAATTTTATGAAATTTGGACATTTCTCTGCAAACATAAGCATTGATGAAATGATCATCCTGTGTTATGGTAGGAATAGTCTGAAACAGTTTATCCAAGGTAAGCCAATATGTTTTGGATATAAACTCTGGGCTCTCGGTGGAAGCAAGGGATATTTTGCTACAAATTTCTCTCTCTATTGCGGTAAAGAATCTGATGCAAGAAATGATACTCCTCTTGGTATTTGGGTTGTGATTAACTAACAGAAAATTTTGTGAATCCTTCAAGTTACATTTTATATTTTGATAACTCTTTTTACTGGCATTGATCTTTAGAAAAGTTTTAGTAACAGGGTTTTCGAGCTGCAGGAACCATACAAGAAAATCGAATAAACCATTAATGTCCTTTAAAAAAATGTAAGTCTATGACGAAGAAAGAAAGAGACACGTCCAATTTTGCATTTGACGAGAACTCTGATATTTGCCCCACTGAGTACTGTCCCTGCTGCTACAAATTTCACCACTTTAAACCATTCTTTGATGTGAAGAGGTGAGTAAGAGTACACAAAGAAAAATTAACATGAAAATACCAAATTTGATAAATTCTTACAAAAAATATACGGGAGGTGTGGATCACCACAACTGGTTGGCTGGACTTTATTCCATTAAAATTTGTGAAAAAAGTGGTACTGTCCACTCTTTATACGTTCACTGAATATGTGGTTATGGTAAACTCCTGGATAATTTACAATACTCTCAACAAAGATAAAGCCCTAAACTTGAAGGAGTCCTGAAGAGCTGTAACAACAGTCTATCTAAAAAAATTGTGATAAGAACAAGAGGTAGACCTAGTATCTCGACTGTACCTTCTTATGCAAAAGACACCCATAAAGATAATGTTGGTCATTTTTTTACTAAAGCAAGAAAAACAACATCCTTGTCAAAAAGAGGGTTGCAAAGGAAAACCAAAAACATACCGTGGAAAAAGTAACAAAATGCTTTGTCAGGCTTGCTTTAGACCTTTCTACCATAATTAGAGTGAAATTTAATTCAAAAGTGAAATATTTTGTAAACAAGAAAGTATTATTTAAATAAAGTAAAATTTTATACTCAGAAATAGCTCTTCATCATTGAACAGAACACTAACACATGTAAGTGCAAATTTTATCCAATTATCCCAGTGTCCTTTTTGTTAGGATGAGTCAAATTTCTTATATAAAATATATAAATTTTTCAAATTTTGTTATATTTAGTTTGTTTAAGACTAACTAACTTTAGAAAATATAATTCTACTCAAATTTGAACAAAATAAATAATTTGGGATAAAACGGTTTAATGCATGAATTCTATGTTAAATGCATTTCTGTTTGTAATGATCATGAAAAATAAATTGCTTTACACCATTATAACAAACATTTTCTCTTATAAGATTTAATTTTCAAAATAAAATTTATAGTTGATAGTTTACATCAAATAACAGAGAGATAAAAGTTTTGTGAAAGATAAAAATTTTAATATTAAAGAAAATAGTCAATTATGAATTTGTTTTCTCCTTACCTTAAAAACAAGCTCATTTTCAGTCCTGGCACTATATAATAAATGGACTCTCCCTGGTTGAATTGCTGATTCAGTTTGATAATGAGTAGCTAATAGTAGATCTCTATATTCACATAATATAGATACTAAAGGATTTATTCCTACTCCACCACCAACTAGTAGTAAATTAGCCTCTGCTTCAAATTTGTTAGACAATGGGTCATAATAAAAATCACCTCCTACTCGTATTTGTACTTCTTCACCAGGTGTACACTAATGAGAAAAAAAGCAATATATACTTCAAATTTAAAATATATGTGTTACACACAAAACAAAATTTCAAAAGCATTAAAAAGAAAATTTTAACATATAAATATGACAAACAAAATAATAACACACACAATAGCAACTAAATACTAAGATATTTTAAAATTATTTTTAAGAAGTCGTCAACATTTTTCAATAAAAAAAACTAGATATTTTTAAATCAAACAATATTTTTATAAGAATTTAAGTAGTAAAGTCTTGGTATAAGTAAAATTTTCCTGTAGTTTTATTATAAAATAATTGATTAAGAGATTTTTACAATGCTTACACTGTTATGAACCCAGTGTGTTGGAGGGAATTTTCCATATTTTACTGCCAATTCTAAGATACCCTTTTCCTTAGCTTCATTAGGAGCAGATGTCATACTATAACCCGTAACTTCTGAAATACCTGGTACATAAAAATCTACCCTGAAAAAGAATAATTTAATGTAGCATTAACAACTTATTTAAACATACTTAAAACTGAAGCAATCCTTTTTAGAAATACTTTTTTTTACCATTGTCCAGCTTTAAAAGAGAATCCTGCTTCTTTAACATTAAGACGTAGTATTTTTATGGTTGATGAAGCATTGAATACATCCAAAACTACAGCAGTATATATTTTCTAAAAGAAAAAATTTTACTGTTAGTTATTTCTAAAAATGAGCAAGAAATACAAATTATAAGTAGACATTTAAATATAAACTGTATCAAACAAATATATATATGAAATGGTCAATATGATTTATCGGTTACTGTTAATAATTGCCAGTTATTATTATTGATAATTTAGTTAATATTAATAATTACCAACGAAGTTTGGTCAATGCGATAATTTTCAATGCATTTGGTAGGAGATTTCCAATATGCATGAGTAATGGCAATTTCCCATTCAAACAGCTAGATGTAAGTTATTTGTGAAGACAGAATTATACCAATAACTGCTTTCAGTAAAAAATAGGTGATAATTTGATATTGAGGGTAGTAGTGCCAAGCTGTTGTTTATGTTCGCCAAGATGGGTGATAATATTACAATATGGATACCTTAATATTTTTATCTGGCGATGTGTTTGCCATGGGGTAACTTATATTAGAAATAACTAGTTGCCCAATCGATATAGTGGTTAGCGACGCTGACTGCGGTGCTGTAGGGACTGGGTTCGAATCCCGGAGAAGACATGGATGTTTGTAAATGTATAGTGCCTTTGCGGCATGGGGTTACTCTAAATAGCCATTGAGCCGCAAGTCCTCTCATGTGGTTGGTGGAAGGGGAAG
>BMAV01016962.1:0-42373 GCA_019973955.1 Trichonephila inaurata madagascariensis | reverse complement strand
AATAGTCCAATCCCATATATAAAAAGGAAAATAAAAAAATTAAGGAAAATTGCTTTCTTTTTGAAGCTTAACATTGTGTTTTTTTCATATGTATTACATATTGTATTAATTGAACTATTTAATAAAAAGTAACTAAAATTTTTTTTTTTCCCAAGTATGGAATTGATTTAAAAAAATTTATTTTTATATTACTTGTTCTAATAAATTTGTACTTTTAGAAATGGATGATGGAAAAAAAAAATTTTTAATTTAAAATTCATTTTGCAATCTTTTCCCTTTTTTTAAAAAAATTAAGAAAGGAAAAATAAAAATAACATTATAACTATTATTTAAAAGTATATATATATATATATATATATATATATATATACATATATAATTTTTTTTAAAATAAAATTTATTTTTTTAAAATCGTAAAAAAATTTAATACCAAATGCATTATTATTGCATTCAATACATTATTATTTGGGGATTAAAATTATGATTGAAAATTGGGTCCCCAGTAAAAAGTTTAGAAATGGTTAAGACAATATTAAAAAGCTTGAATAAAAAACAGCATACCTATTTAGAATAATGATATTGATTTGAACTTACGTGAGTTTCTTTAATAATAAATTAACTTTCTCAATGAGAATACTATTTGTATAAGATTTTGAAATTATTTTAGAGATTTATAACTAGAAAATGTAATATTAATAAAATTAGATTAGATACATTTCAAATTCAATTTATGTCAATTTTTATGTGTGGTAAACCTTGTCAATTAATAAGATATGTCTAGGCCCAGGTGTTTTGATTTATCTTTGATTTTCTACATTAGTTTTCTTTAAAATACTAATTATTTTAACCCTCTCGCAGCGTAGTTATTTTATCAAGGTAGGTTCAAAAATTGTGTGTATGGTTTTATTTTACGTATTTCAAATCTATTTATTAAATCTACATTTTAGGGTTAAAATATATAAAAAAAATTTTGTGAAAAAGAGTTTTCCTTTTAAAATATAGAATTAGATTATCAAAATATGAACATAAAAACATAAGTGAAAATATAAACAGGAACAGCACGGGTTGCTCAGCTAAATAGTTGGAAAAATGTATGCCCATGGAAATTGCGGGTTGCGCATATTTTGCAACATTTACGGTGCCCGTGGAAATCGCAGGATGCACAGCTAGAGGGTTAAATATATTTTTATATAAAATAAGCATATTATATATATATATAACCTCATGTGTATGCTAATTTAATATAAATATGTTTAGGTACTACATATATATTTAAAATGCTTAGCTACATTAATATTAGCTGTAAAGTATGTTTAACTACTCCCATTTTTGTGATATTTGATTTAGAATATAAATTAGATTATTAAGTTTAAGTAGAGTTTTTACTTATGCTGAATGTCTGCTTCATTTTATTTTTGATAACGTGATTTTTCCCTGAAACGGATTTTGTTGAATCACGGTCACAATAATGTGGATGATACCAGAGGTGGCACGACACTTTTTAAACTTTCACGCCAAGCCAACTTGAAGACTCTAAATTTCTGCAGATTTAAAGTGCATAAGCCAGCTTAGGATCATCAAGCCATGAGCCCATTGCTCAACAGAAGCAATGCCAGACACAAGTATGTGGCAATGATCCCTCGGATACCATGGTCTTTACTTATTTATTTTTTTTTTTAGAGCTTTTGATTAAAATTAGTCATTTAATTATTTACAATTACTTTTTAAAGTCTGGGGGATTTATTTATACATTACTTGTTGCATTTATATAAACCCATAAGAGAGATAAAAAAAGTTTATCATATTAATAATTGTCACATACATTGTGACATGTCACGCGTCCTTCCTCTAACATAACCTCTGTGTTCTTTGACGGCCACGATTAATGGCAAATCTTTTCCAACCCAAATCCAAGAAGTGAAACGAAGCATAGATGCAAATAGAAAACCCTTTTTAAAAAGGATAGAGTTTAGTGAAGGGGTCTTAATTTAGAAAAATTCAGTGTAGAGAAGATAGAGTGTCGATCGACGGCTTATCTAGAATCCCGTAAAGTTTCCCCTTTTTTAACCCAAGGTACATACCATTGTACGACCATTTGGAGAAATAATTGTAGATTGGACGTTGAGTATTCAAACAAGGTAGGAAGATTATATTCTGAACGCGAATATATTATTGAGATTGAGATTAGGTGATATAATATAATTATATTGATAAGTGATCTAATTCGGATCTGTTGATTAAGACCGGATTTGTGTTTTTTCTCACTTATACATCAGTTTGTTCGGTATCTAAGTAATATAAGTTAAATTCTTAATAAAAGTCATATTAAGAATTCTAAAATGTCTCATCATTTTGAGAATCCCACACCTCTAACTTACGCTGAAACCCCACGATATGGTCATCGAAGGACGACCATGTCGCAACATATTACATCGCATTAAGAGTGTCATACTTGGTAATTATTTTTTCAAGTTCTTATAAGAGTTCTCTCTTTAATATACCACAAAACTTCTCTTTTGAAGCATATACATTATACAGGTGGTTATCAAAATAATGGACCTTAAATTTATAAAAATCTTTTATTATTATGGTGTAGGACCACTTTTGGCATGTAATACAGCTTGGATTCACCTAGAAATCGATTCATACAAGTGCTGAATAGTGTTTAGAGGAATATTGTATCATTCTTTATGGAGATATTGTGAAAGTTCTGGAAGAGATTTCGGTAAAGGATATCGATTTCGTATTGAACGCTATAAAGTAGACCATAATCGTTCAATTATATTGTGGTCGACTGACTGCCCGGACCAAGGTAGATATTTAACTTCATTCTCGTGTTTATCAAACATTGATTGGATAGGTACATTATCCTCCTGGAAAATTCCATCTACTGTAGGGAACAAAGTTTGTATCATATGATGAACCTCTGGTCAGCTAAAATTTCTCTGTATTTCTCCCCAGTGATCTTTCATTTCAGGATTACAATAGGTCCAGCTGAAAACCATGACATGGCTACCTATATCATGACAGATCCACCTCCATGCCTGACAGTTGGAAGGACGCAATCACAATCATGCGCTTGTGTAGGTGTCCTTGAAACGTGCATCCTTCCTGTTGTAGGGAAAAGTGTCAAAGATGATTCCTCAGACCATATTAATTTCTTCCACTTATCAATCAATCAGGTTTTGTGAGTGTGACCCCAATGTAGACTACGTTTGGCATTAACATCTGTGACAAGGGGCTTGAGAATTGTTTCTCTGCCGTAAATGATCTCTATTTATGAAGGTGCCTTCCTACTGTAATCATTGATACTGAAGAAACTAGATGCTGATTGAACTCTGTGGTCACTTTTGCTGTAGTTGTTCTCTTTTTATACAATATAATCCGCTTCAATACCCGTCGGTCTTTTTCATTGAGCTTTTCTTTCAATCCACTATTTTGCTTTTTCGGGCTTCTCTTGCTGTCATGACTCTGAACACCGTACCTCTAGAAACGCCTAAAAAAGCTGGGATGTTTCGTTCACACTTACTCCAACTAGACTCACTTCTACAATTTGGGCTCTTTGAAAATCTGAGAGGTCCAACATTTTAAGCTTTTGAAAAAAATCCAAAACTTACTTAACTTCAATAAATCTACCACATACTAACAGAATACATACATTTCTATTTATGAAAAAAAAAAGTAGCAATTACTAAAAATTAATTCTTACGAAGTGCATTAAGAAATGTCACTTTTATTCACCGGTGTTTTATTTATTTTGATAAACACGTATATATGTTCTACACAATTTAGTGATATGAACTATTATACTGTTCTATGTATGTTATGTAAACGTTAGTGGGAATAAAGAAATGCTGCTTAAAGAATAAATGCAAATCAACTTTAAACCCAGCGATACAAGATCTAATAAAATTAACAATGCAAGACGTTATAAAAATGTATACAGCAGAAATAATTTTGGAGCTGTTAAAACAATTTTTAAAATAGAGGAAGGAATACGGTTTTTCATTTTTTTTCGGAATAAATCCTTTTTTAGCACTTCGATTACAATCCATTGAACTCTTGTGTTTAATTTCTTAATAATTAGATTCCCTCCAGAATTTTAATCTTTCCTTTGATGTGTCCATTTTTTTTCTAGTTTCCAAGGAAATGCTTTATTTTCTTGTTGATCAAATTACTCAAAAGGTAAGAAAGTGCAAAGTATAATTTAAAATATTGCCTCTTTTGATCAATTTAAAGTGTTAATTTATTTAAAATATATAAAAGTTAAAAAGATACGAGTTCGGAAATTTTAAAAATTTCTAGATTGTATTATTTAATTAAGAAAGAGATTAAACGTTTAAACAAATTATGCTTCATAAAATGATTGCATTACATAGAGGATTGTATTCATTGCATAAAATTACTGCAGTTAGTAATACAATTGAATTACTGCAATATAAAATAATTAAGCTTCTAATATATGTACAGAAGAATTCAGAATCAGAAATATTTATTTATGCTCATTTCAATACGAATTATAAACAAAATGTGTAACTAGTTGGAAAAAATGGAAAATTATAATAGAAATTTGAATTCCTAATATAAGTAACATTTATATAAAAATTTCTACCAATTTTCTAACAAAAAAAAGAACCATTTTATGTAAATTAATTAAAACTAAAATTAAATTATTCCTGTGTTACTTAATTCTAAATTTACTTAAGTATTTGAAGTTTATTCAAAATAAATTATTAAATTACCAACATGATTTTTTAAAAATTTATAATGCAATAACTTTATAAATTGATAACCTTAACTCTCTCTCTTTTTAAGCATTCTAATTTATTAATTCTACAGGATAAATATTCACTATATTATAACTTTAAGGACAAAGAGATAATTTTCATTAGCACAATCAGTATAAATTTAAATATAGTTTAGTGCGTGCGAAAACAAATGTATTTCAACGTTTAAGGCGCATGTGAAGTTATGAATATGCTCATTTACCTCAGAACCCGTTAAACAGAGACAATTCATAAACTGATGATAACCAACCTAACAACTGCCATTAATGTGAAACATTAATGGCGTTAAAAGGGCCAGTTATTTTTTAGCCCCTTTTTAGCTGAAATTTTACATTTTAAATCATTCTATAATCGACAAAATAGGGCCATGGCACAAAGGTTGGGAAATGAACTGTTACAAACAACTAATGAAAGGGACATTTTTCTTTAACCATTAGGAAAATAAAGCGAAAAAGAAATGTATTTAGTTTCTTTTTCCCTATCAAAAACATTGAGATTTTAACCCTTCTTTCCATAATTTTTCCTTTTTTTGCGAAATAAATCAGTGATATAATCCATGCTCTATATCAGTGGTTCCTAAACTTTTTTTAACCCGTGGGCCCCTTTTTATGGTCAACATTTGTTCACGAAACTCTTTTTATGGCCAAAACGCACATGAACCTTTTTTTATTGTTAAAACGCCCACGGACCCCTTTTAAAGTCAAAACTTTTCCCCCAAGTAAAAAAGTTTCATACATGCATAGTATAAAAAATACAAATTTAAAAAAACTTTTTGTTGAAGAATTATTTATTGAAATTATAACTTTTGTTTAAAATAAAAATTAAAAAAAAAATAATGACTTGGATGATTTTTATGAGATGTTCTGAGTGTATTTATGTCCGTCAATGTATCTGAGTAGCAACCGCAAATCCCCACAAACACTAGTTTGTGTGTGTGTGTGTGTGTGATGTGATTTTTCACGGCACTGAATCCATGCTCTACCAAATTGGAAAACGGGAAAATAGTCAATAACTTCTGTACAATAATCCATAACTTAGGATATAAAATTGGGATCTTTTTTCGTACCTAAAATTTGTGATATCCTCGTTCCTGTATTAGTATGAATTCTCCTGTGTTTGGAATCTGAGTTAGTTCACATTCAAAAGGGTTCAACACCCAGTCGAAAATATCTAAGTGAATTAATGGCATTTATTTAAATTTCCATAAAAATAAGAGCGGATCAAATTTTTTTGTTTTATACTAAACCTTGCGCGGACACCTTGACGTTGTTCCGGGACCCCCAAATAAATTTTAATTTTCCTTGGACCCCCTTAATACAATCAGGGACCCCTGGGGGAGGATCCGTAGGGACCACTTTGGGAACCACTGCTCTATATTAAAGAAAAAATGTTGAAAAAATCCTAGAATAAATATATAGAATAAAACAATTAAGAATACAGTACAATGGAAATATCCATCATCATGCAAATTTTCATGTTAAGCTCAGTACCAAATAAATAAAAAATAATATATATTTGTATCATTTTCATTCCTGATGATAATTAAAAAACAATTATTACTATTATTATTCTAATTTCATTTACATCATGGTACTCGTCGTCAGAATTTTCGACATGAAGGCCATCTTCAGATAGCCAACGGCCTTTTAACTGCTCCAAGTAATCTTCACTGCCCCTGTCTTCTAAATTTCTCTACAAAGATAACATAAAAAAAGCACATAGTAAAAAACAATTTCGTCATACATTAGAAGTGAAACAAATGCATAATTATGTTAATTTCTGTCCCACGATTTTGGGAAGATTATATGGGGTATTCGATATAAATTGCACAGAAAATAACAGAAACACAATAAAAAAACTCTTCTGTCTACTCATTATCTTTTTTACTTGCAAAAAAAAAATCTCAAATTAGATATATAAAAATATTCAAGAAATAGTACGTTTTTTCCAACCTCAACAAAAAGCAAAATGACAAGTTCAAAACCCCTATAATGCTTGTGACGTGTGATTTTTTTTACAGCTGTGTTAAATTACGGAATGGTCGTGAAAAAAGCCGTCAACACCAACCAATTTACAGTACACTTGTTTTAAATCTATTTTTTGGTTCACTATATCTTATGATGGAAACTTCCATCATCATACAAAGATAAGTTAATAGGTTTTTAGTTGTATGCTTTTTAATCTCAGAATATTAACCTTAATAATCAAACTGGTAACTCAATCTCAACATATCCACTTCATGATTTGTCAATGTAACCCTTTTTTCTAAATAAATATTCATTATTATTATGTGGATTTTTTTAAGAGAATATTTTTTACATAACTTATGACTACATTCCTCTAAAAGACAATTTTTTTTAAAAACCAAAATAAAAAATCATTTATTTAAAGCAAAGGTTCCCAAACTTTTTTGTCTTATAGACCTATTGCCATATTTTTTGGTTTGGGGTAGACCCCTGGTTACTTAACATTGAATTTTTGCAAATTTGCCCACTTAAATGTCTTTTCGACAGCTGGTACAGAGCTAATTGCTTTAAAAGATTTAAATTTCTAACTGAAGGGAAATACAGTGTATAAAACTTAAGAAAAACATGTTAATTAAAATAAATTTAGTTAATACATAAAATAACTGAGAAACAAATAAATGCTTTTAATAGGAGGAATAAATCTGATGCTTCAATCACAATTTTTTCAACATTTGGAATCAATCTCGTCAGTTTTAACCCTAAATCTCCTCGGTTAGTAGTGTTTCCTTATTTCCCCCCTTTCCTTTTTGTTTTGGAGATTGGCGACCATGCTGTAACTCCTTCTCACTAGGAAAAGTAATTAAAAACTTTCTCACGATATTCCATAATTTGTGATAAATAACAGGTATGTCTTTTTAAAGCCAAAATTTCTGACATGGTTCTTGTTTTAATAAAATTTATGCTGTAACCTTGTAACTGCAAATAAATCTCATTAAAATTAGTAAATAAATCTCTTAAATAGATAAAATCTGGTTTCCACTTCATTAAATTTTCTTTTAAAATTAAAATCATGATTTGGTTTAACGAGAGCCACATCATAGACTCCCATTTACACCTCATGAACCCCCAAATTAGTTTTTCGCTGACGTGGACCCCTTGCAGGTTGTTATAAGCCCTGGCGGTCGATATAGACCACTTTGAAAATCTCTGGTTTAAAGGTTAATACACGCAATAGATAAATTTATAGAATTTTTTTCAATTTATATACTATGTAAATACTGTCTAATCATATTTTTATTTCAGGAAGTAAAAATACAGATTATTTTCTTTATAATAAACATTATTTTAAATACTGTCAAAGCTTAGACGAAGAAGAAAGCTATTGATAAAATATTTTATACAAATATTTCTATTTATTGTTATCATGAGGGAAATAAATCGTTTCCTGCTTCAAAATTTTCTGTATTTCCAGAATATAACTAAAATTCTTATTGAACCGAATACTAAGAATGAAATATGCTTTTTGCTGCATTTGAAAGATAATGTCTATCGACTTAAATTTTGATAAGGATTTTTTTGCATAATAGGCTATTTGAATGACAAAAGTTTAAGTTAAGAAATCCTTTTACATGGAAAACGTTTGCTCTCCCTCAAATATTTCTTTGCAAAAGAACAACATTTGGACAATGATTCACTTTAGAAGACGAACGAAAAAGAAAACTTTTTACAACAAAGAGCATTTTATAGAATTGCAATATAACGATTCAAAAAGAACTTAAATTGTATATATATTGACAATTATTTCCAGATTCCATCCACAAAACATGTAAATAAAATAAGTGTTTACAATTTATACAATAAAGTATTAAAGTGTAAATACTCTTTGGCATACCTAAACAATGTTTCAATTTTCTTTGTTTACTATATGTTTTTACTGTTCGTAAGATTTCTACAATTGCAATATTTGTAAAAGAATTTTTAAAAATGCTTATAAAATTCAAAAGGATTATACCAAAGAACTTTTTTTTAGAAAAGAAGCAAAGGTAAAAGAACTGCTCGGATTATTCTTCGAAATCAAAGAAAGTAGAAATTCGAGTCAATTTTGAATTTGACTCAAGTTAGAGCCCTATCAAAACTACAAGGTTCGTCGACGAATCTTGTAGTTTTGAACCACAGTCAAATGACGTAGTCACTTGAGCTGATAATTCTTTGTCCTAACTAAACCATACCTCAGTGGACACATCAAAGTGTTCCACGGAGCCCTGGGGTTCTATGAGGCATATCCAAGGGTTTCACCAACTGCAATAAAAAATTGAAAAGAAAATTAATATGAGTATGCAAAATTAGTTTAAGTTCTCTGTGAATTTTGTATAGCTCACCCTAGTCATTCAAACTGAAAATTATGTTTACACATAATAAACTTTATTTTATAATACTTTTTATAAACTTTTATTATATTATAATAAAAGAATATCAAAATATTTTTTTCTTTATATGTATTACCTACTATATTCTGAATGTTCTGTTGTTTACTATATACCGGGTTTCACGAAATAATTTTACTCTCGTTAGTACAATGTTTTGCAGAACTAAATAGCTGTCTATAGGAAAATGTAACGTTTTTTTATTTTGATATAAAAAACAACCTTTCTATAATAAAGGGAAAGAAAAACAAATTGATGTATCAACAGATTCCATGTTAAAATCTAAATTTAAGCAGGAACAGTTCCTATATACTAGGTTGAAAACGCATACAAAATACTCAGGATTTCTCCCACAGCTATAAACATTTTAATGCTTTCAGAACAATGTGTTTTAAGTGAAAAATATTTCTCAACTTCAGTGTCTGAAAAAAAAAATAATTAAACGCAGAATATGACATGCGAATGCAGATAATTTCAATAGACCTAGATTTCGACAGTTTGTGTAAAAAAAAATTTTTAATGCAAGCACTTATTTCCAGCTTTTAAATACAATGTGTAGGTATATGAAATTTGCATCACAAATTAATATTAATTTTAGGAATTTTTGTTAATTATTTTTTAATTTTTAATTGGACAAAAATAAAAATTCTTTTTTTTGGGCTTATAAAAGGGCTTAAACCTTTTAATAATTTAAAAATTTTAGAGATGTTCTTAATTATTAGTTATTTTATTTTCCGATTCATGACTAGCCCATAAACAACCCACCCCATTTTCAAATTTTTTGAGACAAAAATATAAAAAATTGTCTAAAAGGTTCATAAATGTCCGATATTTACGAAATTAAAATAATTAATGATATATAATAAGTTGTAACGAGAGTGGTAAGAAGATGGACAATAGTGCGCACTCTTTTCGCCGAGTGAATATTTACTTAACCAGTCAGTCTGCCAGCTAGGTGAAGAAAGCAGATGCCACAATGTCTGCGCGCGCAAACCTCTCGTTATTTCTGTACTATTAACTGTTTGATGTACTGTAACTGTGTGATTATTTGAATTTGTTTCAGTTTGAATTTAAAAACGATGGATAAAAGTTGAACCGAGGAACCACCGTAGTAGTTCTCTTGATCACAGTCTTACAAAGTTAATAATTTATTTATTTTACCAGTATTAAACTCTTTCAAATACATAGATGAACATGTAGCTACTCTAACCGTCAGTATCATTTTTCAAAAATCATTCGTCACTCTCATTGTCATAGCTGACTTCGGAATTGGTGCCAGCATCGCTAATGTAAAAGAATTATTAAAGTCTGTTGAACATTTGCAAGCAAAAATTATATCATTTTTTACGCCAACACCGTACATATTTGTTTCATCCGTATCAAATTCCAGTGGCCGAAGTTAAGAAAAGTAATAAAAATAGGCAAATCCTCTGGAATAAGTAAATCCTTTGCAAGCAATGCCAAGGTCCTTTTATTGCATTCCAAAGCCTTCGGAATAATTTTATGGATGGCATTGCACAGAAAAGATTGTACTTCTGAAAGATGTATATATGTGTTCGGGGCAATTAACGCTTTGGCTGAGCGAGGTGTTTATATACACCAGTGGAAATAAGGAGGTTGAAATTGTATTTTAGCTTCAGCGTCAAAGTATAGAGTTTTTGAATTCAATACATTGTTATTTTAGGGAGAAAGGGGGGTATTAAAATTATGTTTGAATATATTAGATCGCAAACATTGAAAGTGAGAAGCACTGACTTATGCTAAAAATTAATTGAACATTTAAGACAAATAAAGTTATTTGGACAATGTTTGTAACTAAGGTTAAAAACATAAAGGTAAAACACAAAGGTAATGTTTATAACTAAGCTCACATAGTCCATTTAAGAATTAGAAAGTCAGAAAAAAGTTATGTACATATTATGTGTAAAAATATTTCTGCAGTTGCAAGACATTAACCATTGTGAGTTACTAATTCATGGCTTTAAATAAGTTATACATACATCTGAAATGTCTCCAGAAATTACGAAATTAATAGGAAACTTATTCACAAGTTATGAGGCCGTGGTAGTGTAACGGCCATGGTCACGGATACGTGACCTGTACTGTTGAGTGCCAAGTACTGTAACACACTGTACTCAGTAATACACTGAGGACCTGCAGTGTAATGGAGTTGATGAAAGTTAAATCTGTCTAGGTTCAGAGTTCTTACGGGAGCGTGATGTGGAAGTTTGTAGAGTGGGGTGACAGAGCTCAGGCATCATCCTCATCACTTGATCGTGGTTTAAAACTAAGCGGTCCGTCTCCAGTGGCTCTCGTGTTGCTTTGGTGTCAAACAAAAAACAAAGTTGTTTTTTGTTGTTTACAAAGTGTCAATAAGCACTCACTCTCTCTGGACAGAGATAATATTATGTATTTTGGTTTGTTTTTCTTGGTTATCAAACCATTATTAATCCAATCCTTGTTTTGTAGGATATTTTTTCACTTTGATTATATTTATTTTATTATATGATATACATATATAATCCATAGATATATTCAAATCGTTATAAACCTAAGTATGACTAATTAAGAATAGTAAGAAATATTAGCCACAATTGCAAAATAGCAAACTCTTGGCCTTAGGAACCAAGATTGCAGGTTTAAACAAAGTTTTGTGACTAGTCAACATTCACCTGTGATTTGCCTATATACTGGGTCATAGGTAAAGAAAGAAATATTAAGAGAAATGCAAATATCACAAATAAAATTCACAATACTGTTAATATATAATTGTAAAATTTAATAGCTAACGAGTATTTACTAAATACGAGTTAAAAAAAGTAATAAAATTTAAAAAACCAAATATCAAAAAATTTAAAAAAAAAAAAAATTTAAAGATGGTACCATATCGCCTTAACGCGACAAATAAAATACTTTTTTAGTTGTCTTTATATAAAATGGCTATAACATGTTGATCGAATTTAAATATTATTTTAAGACATGTTCTTTTAAGTTGGGTGAGTGTATATGTGTGTATATATATATACCGTATACACTGGAATACGCCGTATATACGCCGCCATAAATTCCGCACCACACCCCCAATTCTCTAAATGTTTTTGAGACAAAAATATAAAAAATAGTCTAAAAAGTTCATAAATGTCCGATATTTACGAAATTAAAATAATTAATGATATATAAAATTTTGAAACGGAGAGTGGTAAGAAGATGGACAATAGTCCCACTCTTTTCGCCAGTGAATATTTATTTTAACCAGTCAGTCTGCCAGCTAGGTGAAGAAAGCAGATGCCAATGTCTGCGCGCGAAACCCTCTCGTTATTTCTGTACTTTTAAACCCGTTTGATGTACTGTAACTGTGTGATTTTTTGGGAATTTGTTTCATTTTGGGAATTTATATAAAAAAACGATGGAAAAAAAGCTGAACCGAGCAAACCACCGAAATATTCTTTTTGATCAAAAGTTTTTACAAAGTTAATAATTTTTTTAAACCAAAGTAAAACTTTTTTCAAAAAACATAGATTTAAAAAATGTAGCTACTCCCAACCGTCAGTATCATTTTTCAAAAAAACATTCGTCACTCTCATTGTCATAGCTGACTTCGGAATTGGTGCCAGCATCGCTAATGTAAAAGAAATTTTTAAAGTCTTTTTTTAACAAAAAAATACCCTTTTTGCCAACCCCCGCGTTTTACCGTTCAAACCCCCGGGGCCAAATTTAAAAAAAGGAATTTTAGGGAAACCTCGGAAAATAAAATTTTCCCCAAAAGGGCCCTTTAAATTCCCCAAAACCTTCGGGAAAAATTTTATGGATGGGGTTTTACAGAAAAAGATTGTACTTCTTTAAAGATGTAAAACATTTTGTTCGGGGCAATTTAAAGCTTTTTCTGGTTGGGTGTTTTTATATACACCAAAATGGAAATAAGAAGGTTGAAATTGTATTTTAAACTTCAGCGTCAAAGTATAAAAGTTTTTAATTAATACAGTTTTTTAAAAGGGGAAGGGGGTAATTAAAATTATATGTTTGAAATATATTAGATAGCAAACATTGAAAGTGAGAAGCACTGACTTATGCTAAAAATTAATTGAACATTTAAGACAAATAAAGTTATTTGGACAATGTTTGTAACTAAGGTTAAAAACATAAAGGTAAAACACAAAGATAATGTTTCTAACTAAGCTCACATAGTCCATTTAAGAATTAGGAAGTCAGAAAAAAGTTATGTACATATTATGTAAAAATATTTCTTTAGTTGCAAGACATTAACCATTGTGAGTTACTAATTCATGGCTTTAAATAAGTTATACATACATCTGAAATGTCTCCAGAAATTACGAAATTAATAGGAAACTTATTCACAAGATATGAGGCCGTGGTAGTGTAACGGCCATGGTCACGGATACGTGACCTGTACTGTTGAGTGCCAAGTACTGTAACACACTGTACTCAGTAATACACTGAGGACCTGCAGTGTAATGGAGTTGATGAAAGTTAAATCTGTCTAGGTTCAGAGTTCTTACGCGAGCTTGATGTGGAAGTTTGTAGAGTGGGGTGACAGAGCTCAGGCATCATCCTCATCACTTGATCGTGGTTTAAAACTAAGCGGTCCGTCTCCAGTGGCTCTCGTGTTGCTTTGGTGTCAAACAAAAAACAAAGTTGTTTTTTGTTGTTTACAAAGTGTCAATAAGCACTCACTCTCTCTGGACAGAGATAATATTATGTATTTTGGTTTGTTTTTCTTGGTTATCAAACCATTATTAATCCAATCCTTGTTTTGTAGGATATTTTTTCACTTTGATTATATTTATTTTATTATACGATATGCATATATAATCCATAGATATATTCAAATCATTATAAACCTAAGTATGACTAGTTAAGAATAGTAAGAAATATTAGCCACAATTGCAAAATAGCAAACTCTTGGCCTTAGGAACCAACATTGCAGGTTTAAACAAAGTTTTGTGACTAGTCAACATTCACCTGTGATTTGCCTATATACTGGGTCATAGGTAAAGAAAGAAATATTAAGAGAAATGCAAATATTACAAATAAAATTCACAATACTATTAATATATAACTGTAAAATGTAATAGCTAACGAGTATTTACTAATATCGAGTTAAAATAAATGTAATAAAACTAAATGATTATATATATATATATATATAAACGTTTATGACCAATCAAGCAACTTTTTTGCATGCAATCTGATTTGCATCTAATACCAAATAGTTAAACTCTAGTGTGAGAATTATTTATGGCTAATCAAACGTTTATGACCAAACAACTTTTTTGCGTGCAATCCGATTTGCATCTAATACCAAATAGTTAAACTCTAGTGTGAGATTATGAATCATTTGGATTAACATGGCATTAGTGGGAGTTATGAGAAAAATATAGGAGTGGTAGTTGTTGTATTAAATATGAGAGAAAAATCGTTCTAAAATTGTGAATTGAATTATTGATAGGATGCTCTTTGGTGAGTTTTTAATGAATTACGCTATTCATTTGTGAACATACTGGGTTTTTAATTTGAACTTTCGGATTTTAGACATTTTTTCTACCTATACAACTATTTTAAAGATGGGTGCGTCATCTTTGGTGTTCGATGGTTCACTTATATTATGCACTTAATTGTTTTAGAATTTTAATATTTTAATGTTATAATATCTTTCAGAATTCGATGGCGAATAGTTTAATTTTTCAAGTTTAATGATTTAATTTTAATTTTTTAATTTTTAATTTTTAAATTTTTGAGAATTGGATATTTTCTGATTAACTTACCAAGTTGCAATAGGGGAAGGGTGGCGCCATCAAACTAGTTTAACCCCACTTATCGGTCCTAAATCCGAGGTTGCCTTTGATATATATTTTATATATCCAATATATTTTATAGTTTTTTAATTTTGTTTGTGTGAAAACGTTGCAATTTTATCTTCTATATTCGCCATTGATATTTTGAAATGAGATTTAATGTTATGAGATCCATGTAATTTCAATTTTTTAATTGACTATTATAAGTTGTGATTAAATTATATATATAATATAATATATATATATATATATATATATATATATATATATATATATATATATATAAACAGGGTGATTTGCTACCAGACCGACACAATTACAGGGCGTGTAGGGGGTGCTGAGACAACTCGAAGTCATATAGAAATGCAGGGTCGCAAATGTTGTAGTTGCAAGCTGTGGAGCAAAGAATCTGAGAAAAAGAACAGAAACAAAGACACATTAATGGGACAGAAAGCATTTTATTGAAAGCTTGTACTACAACAAGCGTTTTAAATTACGGCTAAACCTGGCAGCGGTGCTGCATGGAATTCTTTATGTTATGGAACATTCTTTGAATGTTACGTATCTTCCCAAGCTACAGATATTCGAGCGATGAGGTCCTCAACCGCGAAGGAACGGGCGTCTCGTACACGAAACTCTCCATGTGACCCCAGAAGAATAGGAAGTCTGTGTACGATAGCTCCGGTGATCTGGTAGACCAAGTGGCTTGCCCGTTACAATCAGCAGTTCTATACACAATCAGTATGTCGGCCAGTTCCTCGTTTGAATACGGGCTCACCCTACTATCTCGGAAAACGGATCGCAAATGATAATTTCCAGTAGGATCGGTGTTCACGAAACCTTCCGTTCAGAACCATCTACCGTAAGACTACCAGGACGAATTTCCACTAACGTAAGGAATTTCCTGTATCGCAGCTGTCAAGTTTGGTCGTAATTTCAAACAACTGTTGTAGTAAAATCTTTCAATAAAACGCTTTATGTCCCATTAACGTGTTGCTGTTTCTGTTCTTTTTCTCTACCTCTTTGCACCATAGCTCACTACTACGGCATTTGCGATCCTGCATGACTATATGATTCAGAGTCGCCTCCGTACCTCCTACACACCCTGCGTGTCGGTCTGGTAGCAAATCACCCTGTATATATATATATATACGTACACCAGTGCTTTTCAAACTTTCAATATTTGCGACCCAATATTCAATCAAAATTTTCATCCTCCCCCCCCCTTCCATACAAATAACATTACAGAAATTCAATAATACTATACTTTGACGCTAAAGGTACAATACGACTTTAACCTCTTAACCAACGTATATATACGTCTCACTTAAACGATGCGTTAAATTTCATACACTATATCTCTTTCCAAAAAGTATAGGTCTTTTCTGTGACTTTCGCTATCTTTTGTCAAATTATTCCGAAGGATTTGTAATTTTGACAGTGTTTGCAAAGGATTTACTTATATCAGAGGATTTCCTATTTCTTTATCCCCCCCCTCCAATACATTACATACACGCTCCTACGCAGAAAATGGAGGCATTGGGGAGCGAATCGCGTAACTTTTAACCAGCAGTTAAGGAATTATTCATAAACCGTACAAATTATCAAGATAAATGTTAATTTTTGTGTATAATTTTTTATATATAACAAGCTCATGGGGTTATTGGTAATTATTAAACCTTGTTCTTAACTTGGTATAGTTAAATTAATTATAAAATACATTGTGCAGTACTGATACAGTTATAAGTGTATTACATTAGTGTAAATGTTAATTTTATTTTTTAATAAATACAAATGAATTTTGTTTGTTTACTTTCCGTAAATTAATAATTTTTAAAATAATATTCTGTTTTCGACTTTTCAATATGCTCGCTCCCCCTTGTAGAGTTATCACGCCCCAAGGGTGGCGCGCCCCACAGTTTGATAAACACTGACGTACACATTTAAAACGATCTTATTTGATGCATGAAAATTGGTAAGAAGTACCCTTAAAATGAAAAAAGAATGATTATATAAAATACATTAGACTATTACAGAAGAAAGCAATCTCATTCCTCGAATTTAATACGTTACTACTAAAGCGTTAGATTCCATTTCTGTAACCTGGAAGAATAGGCATTAAGCCTGCTTATAGATGTCGTAAACAACGATTGTGTGAAGAAAAACAACATCTAGAATAAGTAGGTAAGCAAGGAAAGATATAAAAGAAACGGAATACTTAAGGGACACCACTTGAATGTTTCTAAATTGCTGATTGGTTTTTACCTTTATTCTGTGTCTGAAGAATAGTTGTTTGTGAGTAAAACTTAATTCTCCATTGCACACGCATATGAAACTGCATTACAGCAATAAAAACGTTACAGGGATACGAGTGTGTTTTATTATTATATTAATTATGATTGTAGAAAAATTTTTTTTTTTTTTTGATGATGAAATTATTTAATTTGTATTTTTCCATTTGAATTTTAATGAAAATTCCCATCTTCAATTTCACAATTATAAAAGAACTTTTTTAAACTAAGGTGAGGCAGTCTGTGGTATGTGAAATGGATTAAATTTTGAATTTGTAAAATTTTGATTACAACTATTGATGGACATCGCATTTATAAGACGTTTTTTGAATGAAGAAATGGAATTAAATTTTTTTCCCATCAAACAAACTTTCTCACCATGCTGAACTGAAGGATTTGAAATCTCAAGTAAATTGTGCAATAATATCATTAGTAATGAAACAACATTTAAAATTATTCCACCACACATATATTTCTTTATTGAAAACAATTATAAGATTCCCGTACACCATAAAGTATCACACGGGGCTCACAGAAGTAAGTATTAACCCACATTACAAAGGAAAGAAGGAAAGAACAAAAAATTTTGAGGTTATGAAGGATTACAAAAATTTACAACAAATTCACAGAACGTTTTAAAAGCATTTCTGGTGGAAAGAAGTTGGTGAAAATTCGGAGGCTAATTTATATTAAGTCCCTTGAAAGCCAGTCATGATCTTTCTCTGAGACATACTTGGAACACAGAAGGAGCACATGTTCTACATTTACCTCGCCACCAATATTACAATCACAGGAACATGATGGAACTAAATTAAATTTGTTCAAGTAGCTTTTAAAGTTACATGACCAGTGAGAAATTGGGTTATTTCGTAATTAGTATAAAAATGATGACATGACAGTCTCTTATTAATGGCTGGAAAAAATTTCTTTGTTAAGCTCCTTTATTTAAAATGAGATATCCTTGGTTCTAAGACTTCCATATATTAACATCGTTGAATGGATGAAAAGACACACCATCAGACTCCCTCTCATTACATTTTTAAGTAAGCTTCTTATCAATTAGAATTCAGTAAGCTTTATGGAATACAAAGACATTACTGAAACATCCCTCTATATTCCTTCTGTGGTTCCATTATCGTCTTTAATCTATCGCACAATCAGGTAATTGGTTTTAAGCTCCATTTATATATTGCAACAAGTGGACTTAAATTAATCCTAATGAATGATAGTACACCTCTTTGTAAAACTGTGTGCAAATATTTCGTTTAATGGATTCCTCGAAAAATCATGCATTATCGACCGTTTGAAGGGCATTTTCAAGGAAAAGATGAAAGCCCTCTTGATCATTTCTAGTATATTTGAAGAGGGTACGTTTCTAAATAAATTACTGCTTTTGCAATACTTAAATCATACCTAATGTGGAATAAGCATTTGTTTCCAAGGATTGCTACATTCTCCTTTAAATCTCAAGTACCATTTCCACCCATGAGTGTAGTAAAAAGATTTTTCTCTTAAGCCTTATATTAATGCAGCGTATCTCAAACTGTGGGGTGCGCCTTCCTAGGGGGCGTAATAACACTACGAAAGGGGCACGAGAGCATTGAACAGTCGAAAACGAATGATTATTTTAAAAAATTATTGGTTTACTGAAAGTAAACAAACAAAATACATTCTGACATAATAAAAAATAAAAATAACCTTTACACAGATATAGTACACTTATAAATGTATCAGTACTGCTCAAATGTATTTTGTTATTAATTTAGCAATACGAAGTTAAGAACAATTTTAATAATTACTAGTGATCCCATGGGCTTGTCATATATAAAATTATATACGAAAAATTAGCAATTATCTTGATAATTTGTACTGTTTAAAAATAATTTCCTTTACTGCCGTTTAAATTTACGCGATTCGCTCCCCAATGCATCCGTTTTCCACGTAGGAGGCTTGTATGTGATGTATTGGGGAGGAAAGGATTTTATATATATATATATATATATATTATATATATATATATATATATATATATATATATAAACACCATAAAATTCGGCGTATAGCGCGCACCTATACTTTTAAGCTTAATTTTTTAATTTTTGAACATTTGCGTATATTTGCCCCCTTTTTTTACGAAGACATCTGAAATATTAGTATACTTTGCTTTTATGTTTTGAAATATTTTATTCGAGATATTATCCCAGAAATGTTTTAAAAATAGTTTTCTTCTAGAATTACAGCTCTTTTAGTTCATAAAGCAAATCATTTCTTTTAAATAAACAGTATTTCGAGATATATATAGAAGTAAAAAAAATTGTATGCTCCTCTCCTTTGTTATTTTTAAGGCTATCGTTTTTATATCCGGCGTATAATGCAGCACCCTTAAGTTTCGATCTTATTTTTTATGTTTATTTTTTGTGAGTATTATTTATATGCCGGATTTAACGATGTATATACATAGGGAAATCCTCTGATATAAGTAAATCTTTCGCAAACATTGTCAAGGTTCTTTTATTGCATTCCAAAGCCTTCGTAATAACTAAATGGATAGCAATGACAGAAAAGATCGTACTTAAGACAGGCGTATATATATGTCTGGGGCATTTAATGCACCCGTTGAGCGAGATGTATATATACGCAGGTGGCACTTAAGAGATTAAAATCGCATTGTAGATTTTGAGACAAAGTATAGTATTATTGAATTCAATGCATTGTTATTTGTAAGAAAAATTACAATTGTAGGGAATTGGTAAGGATTCGCGCGATGAAAATTATGATTGAATATTGAATCGCAAGTATTGAAAGATTGATAAGCACTGTATTAATGGCTTAAGAAGTAATGCAGTTTTATTTAAAATAACTGTTCTGTTTTATGAATAAATTACCAAATTTATAGGGAAAAATTAAGGCATTATTTAAATACGATTTTCATACGTTCTTATTAAAGTGTATAATTGTCTGTATTTATTACTCTTTAGAGATTTTCAAAGTAAATTTATGCCCATTTAAAATGAATTAGAAAGTTAAAATTACTCTCGAAAAATAAAATTTGTAAATTATTTTCAGCTTTACTGTTAAATTTCCCCCTTACTTTTCTTTCGATTTGAATAGCATTTAATAATATAAGTATTTAGAGTGTAATTTAAACTTTTTATCGCTTTTTTCCCACTAATGTGTAAAAAAAAAAAAGAATTTGTAGTGAAAATTTTTTACAATTGTATGTTTACATAAAAAATATTGGTCTCCGAAAAGTGATAGGAATTTACATAGCTTTCACAGGGCTTTAAATTTAATTTTTCTAAAATTTTTCTGATTAAAAACATCTAGCTCTCTAATTGATCATTTTAATTTATATACAAAGTAATTTATAATTTTTTAGAACAATAAGCAATGCTTAATTTAATACTGAGAAAACGTGGTCCAAATACAAAAGTTTCTTTTGTGATTGGTAACTTTTATGTGAATAAACATGCTGGTATTGCCAGATTTAAATTTTATTTCCTTTTAAATAAAATTTAATGAATGAAAGGTTTTAATATTGTTAAGTAGCATCACACACATCAAAGAAATATGCGTAGGCTTGGTGGGGAAGTTTGGAGAGGTGAGTGTCAGCTCAGGTGTCATCCTCGTCAGTTGACCATGATTCAAAATTACGAGATATGTTGCCAGTAACCTTCGTTTTGCTTCTGATTGAGGCCTTAAAAGAACAATTAATCAAACACAAAAGCGTAGCAATGCACTGTCTTAAGAAAAAGCTCTCACTTCCTCATATTTTATACTAGGTATTAAAATCCTGCTCTACCCATAATTTTTGTTTAAAAAAATAATCGATCTACTATTTTACTCTACATCAATTACATCTTAAGGGGACATGGTACGATTTACACAAAATTTTTTAATTTAAGGATTTTCAAAATTTTTTTGGTTGCCTCCTATGTGCGTATACTATGTAAAACAGATTTTATGCTCAAAATTTTATGAAAAGGTACCATTTAATTTTTTAAGGAAGAAACTTAAAATTTGTGAAGTGATTTTAAAATGCTACTCCTAATACAAAAATTTACATACGCGCATGAAATTTGATTTTCAAGTACATCAAACCACGTATAACAAAAGTTGGTATGGGTTTTGCGATAACATGATTGATATCCGTACAATATTTCTTTTTATGAATGCTTATTGAAAATTCTTTAAAAAAAATATAAATTCTGAGTTCAATTATGTTTTAAAAAATAAGTATTGCTTTGATTCAAAAATGCATACCAACTTTTGTTACACGTACTATTAGAAATAGGTAAAAAAATTCAAAGCATTAAGCCAATAGAAAAAAAGCCTTAGCATTTTAAATGAAGACAAACTAGTTATTTTATCTTTCTGAGATAAGTCTGTTTAAAGTTTTGATTTCCCATAGGAATGTGAATAAAAACTAACATAAAAGTTATAATAATTCTGCGTTTTTTAAGTTTAGAGCTTTCAAATTTTGTGAGGTTAAAGAAATATATATAAAGAATAATTTAGGCTAAAAATAGATTTGATTTTTTGACCGATTTTTGTCAATTGAATCGTACTGTGTCCCCTTAAAATTCCCATACTTTTATTAGGTTACTTATTTTCTGAGAATATCTTCCATCCATAAATGTATCTTTAATGACAATTGTACGTGATATATGTTATTAAATACTATACTGTTCGAATTAACCAGGACAAATGGAAAAAAGCGACTTTTTCAAGACCTTTAACTTTTAATCATTACATACCTTAAGTAGACTGAAAAATTTCTACATTAGTACAAAGTATGTCCTCCTTTAGCAGAAATGACCTTTTCAACATGTCTTGGCATTGATTCCGCTAGTGTAGCGCACATGTTTTTGATTTCATCATCGTAGAACACACTTGTATAACACTTTTTATAATTTGTTCTGTTGTCGTGCAATTAATCTTAGCTAAATGATTTTTGAGAATATGCCATAAGTTTTGAATAGGATTTAGTTCTAGGGAATTACCAGGTCAATCAAACACTTTTATTTTATTTTCCCTCCTTAAAGTCTGGAATAATTTTGAAGTGTAACAAGGGACCAAGTCATGTTGAAATGTTCCGTCAAATGTTCCCAAAAATGGAACAATCTATTGCGTAACATTTCTATGTATTTGATAGAATTTATCTTGTCTTTAAGAGGAACTAAGCAAGGTATTTAACAGTCCATTGGATATGATCTCTCTCTCTGGCAGCAGAGTTTCACCGTCACTTCTTCTAACTATACTTGACTTGTATCCCTGAACAAATTAATATGTTTCATGACTGAAAATCACCTTCTTTCAGTTTTTAACAGTCTTCGATCGGTATGTTTTGGGCCCATGCTAAGCGTTTTTTCATCATTTTTTGATTTAGAAATTTGTTTTTCCTTTGGTCTTGTTGCCTTTCGACTAACTTCCTTGTCTTTTCCGTACAGTTGAGGTACTCATTTCAACACCATAACCCAATAAATCCATTCGAAGGTCTGTTATTGTCTTTCTTCGTTTTATTTTTCTATTTTTATAAGAATTTTATTAGTTCTTAGAGTAGTTTCCGTTTGAGCCCACACTTTCGCCTTTTTATTTGGAGACGATGATCTGAAATCCTGAAATGTTCTTAAAATTTTTGAAACAAATTATTTGTCCACACCAACTGCAGTAGCTATTTCTCTCACAGTCATAGAAGAGTGTTCATTAAGAAGGGTTATTTTAAAACGGTTTCTCTGAGTAATATCTATCTTTGAACAAACGAAAGTAACGCATTCAAAGGTACATGGAAGTTACACGGAACTCAAAATTTTAAAGACCAGCTGCCATACTGAAAGGCCCATAACTGAACTACCCATACACTAAAACCAATCAAATAAGTAAATTTTAGTAAATGACGATCCTTCACACTACTTCGAGATAAATATAATTGGTTTGAAGTGGTTCGAATCATCACTGGTAACCACATACCAACGTAAACAAGAAAAAGATGTTTATCCCAATTTTAATTCGAACACTATAGTAAATGTATAGTACTTGAAAGATAACTTTCGATTAGTGTCATTATTGAGAGGGTTTGTCTCTCTGAACCGTTATATTCCTTGATCTCTTTAACAACAGGACATATACAAAAGCACTAAAGAATTTAGTATACAATATGGCGATGTAGGAATTGAATAAATATTTAGCTCTATATGTATTAAAATAACATTAAGAAATTAAAAGAGAATATTACTCTTAATGTGTGAAATATATTTCATATGTTAAGGGATTCAATTATAAAAAATTTTATAAAGTATTATCATGTACGCGAGTGTTTACCAACATCTGCACTAAAAAACTAATGAGGGTAATCAACAAGAAAATAAAAATACTCACGAATTAAATATAAATGATTCCAACAGAAAATGTTTTAGCTCCTTCATTGTTTTAAGGTATTCACTGCTTTAATATTTCGAACTTAAATGTGTTTGCTTCTAAAGGTCTTTTAATTAGTTTTCTCTAAAAAGTTATTTATTTTCAATAATTTTCCTTTGGTTTATTATTTTTATATACAAGGTTGAAAAAAATTTTAGAGAAACATTTCGAACTAGAAGAGGTATTTTCAGCATGGACACTGATATAGCTTCATTTTTTAGCTATTTAATTTCAGATTTTTAATATTTCTGAAAATCAGATAAAAAACTGTATAGAACAATTTAAAAATAGATATTTTAAAGCGAAAGGGTAAAAAGAAAAAAAAGGTATTCCTGTGCTTGTGAAGTGATAACGTAATGATTTTGAGGACGTAACAAACTTTGATTGACGAACTACAAAAATTGTTTACTGCATATAATCTCAATCAAAGCTTAATACATTAAAAATATTTACTTGGAACCATTTTTAAGTCACTTGCATTGAACTTTGTTAGCATTTTTTAACTTATTAAACATTAAATATTTCTGTATTCACTTAAGTAAGCTTGAAGTTCTTAAAAGTAGTTATCAAGAACATGGAACATACACATGGGAACATGGAACCTAGCCTATAACTAGGCTAAGAACAGGTCATTACAGAGGAATGAATTTTACTTCCTCACCATACCATAGATCTCGAATATGGAAACATAATATGATTTAGTTTTTTGGGGGGAAAATTCACACTCTTAGCATGAATAGTTTCATCTGTAACAAAGAGATATTTAGTTCTTTTAACGTTAAACCAGTACTATGTAACTGGTATCAAGGCCTCCCATTTTTTAAAAAAAGTATTTATTTGAAACTAAGGCCCTGTTTCCAATGTTAATGCTACTGAAAATCGGGTGCAGCTTAGAATCGAAGGAAATAAAATTCGTTGGATGGGGCAATTAGAGCAATTATAAGTTCAAGTATGTATTCAAAAGTTTATAATACTAAAAAATAAAATAACTAATTAGTCATTTCTTATTAGTTCTCATTTTAAATTTATTTTAGTTTTGTAAAATTGGGTAACAGTAAACAATTTGACACTATACTCCATTTTTCACAAAAACGTGTGTTGAAACAGGGGATGCAAAACGATGGGATTTAGATTCAAAAAAACAGTGATAATTTTAAATGTCATAAAGCATATACGAAAACTTTTAGGGTGTAAATAATACTTATTTTATTCCTATTTTAATTATAATAAATTATAGTTCATTGTACACACAATGTTTCTTTTCAAAACTCCCGACTCTTTATGTCAAATCTTCAAATGTACCGTTAAAAAAATACAATGATTCCTCTTTAATAACCCAAAATTTGCTAATTAATATATTATCGTTAATTTATAAGCCAATGCATATATATTATATATATATATATATATATATATATATATTTAAATCGTTACAATTTTATTTTAGGATTTTTTTAGACATATAAGAGGGGTCATTTTTGATAAATTTTACCATTGTTATACGGAATCTGAAGGACTCGAGAGTTACTAAAAAAGAAAAGAGCATAGTCTCTCAAAAAAACTTATTACTTATTTTTTTATATACATTTTTGTATAGAAAGACCTTAATGCTAAAGAAGCAAACAAAAACAAAAGGAACTCGTTAAACTGCACTCTAAAAATACATAAAAGATAAGATCCATATTAGGTCTTCAAATGTTTTAATGAAGGGAAAAAAATAAGAAAACAAATGAAACTGATTCATGAATTTGATTTAAAAACACATTATCAACATCTGAAAGGACTTTAACAGTATCAAATAATGCCATTTATGTCTATCACTATATTACGAATTTTCCATAAGTTCATTTTTATTGAAAGCATTAATGCACTTGTCTGCTTTCATAAATAATTTTAATTGTTCTCAATATATTGGAGTTTAAATCTGAAAAAGGATTTTGAAGATACTTTAAATATGGAAAAAATAAAATTACAAATGCACAGACAATACTTTCTGATTAGTTTCAATAAATTTGAAGTTTTATACTATATCAATATTTTCTCAGACATAAGATTAAAAGTTTACTTTAAAACATTAAAATCCAATCAATATACAGCACAAATCAAAATAAAGTATTATATATACTCATGGACAAAAAATTAGCGCACCAAGAAGGAGTCGTCAAAAGGAAACGAAATTTTACGGCAAATACGTAAGCGTACATGTGTGTGTAGGTGGAGCCAGCAAAAAAACCAGGCTTTATAAGCACATGTAAGTGAAGAGGTATTTCGCGTTCGTCAGCACACCTCGGTGAATTTCTTGGTGTTATTTTGAAGCAATCGGTTCAATTCAAATTGTAACAGTAAAAATGAATAACCCCCAACGTTTGGATCAGGATGGGCATTAAGTCGACCTCGATCGACTAGTGGACCGCCAAGACATTTTGTGGGGACGGCCTTTACTAAGAGAAAGAGTTAACACGCGCATACTAAAAACACATATTTATGGAATAACGACACACACCAGCTAGACTAAAGAATTGGCTTTTCACAGTCTATGCAATTGACCTACCTGCGTGAATCTGAATCTGTATGTACACTCTTCTGCAAAAAAAGTCGAAGCACTTTGAAGGAAGTGGTTGATTTTAATGAAATTAAATATGTGTACAGCTCATACACAGATAATTAGATGATAAAAATATCAAGACCATAGGGCAGATTAACAGCTCACGATTACAGCTTGAATGTTCAAATTAGTAGTTGGTGGAACTGCCCCTGGCAGCGATACATGCTTGTATATGTCTCGATAAAGAGTGATAGAGGTTCCTAATATCCTCCTACGATACATTCTACCAGGCATTCAACAGTTATTGCTCCAGGTCTGTGATATTTTGGGTGCCCGAATCTAATGCACTACCATGTTCCAGACATGTTCAATTGGTCGAAGATCTGGGGAAATTGTTGGCCAAGGAAGAGTATTAACTGCACGTAGACAGTACAGAGATATGCGATTGGTATGGGGCCTGGCATTATCTTGTTGGAAACTGGGCCCTTGAAGACATGCAGAAGGATAATACAACTGGCTGTAGGAGTGATATCAGCATATAGCTGAGCATGTTAAAGATGTACTGAGGATGACTAGAGATGACCTGCTGTCCTATGAGATAACACCCCACACCGTCACACCAGGGGTTATGACTATATGCCTTTGTAAAGCCAAGGCTAATAGAGACCGCTGACCCTGGCCTCTTCAGACACGGAGACGATGGTCATTTGCTTCAAGAGTAAATCGAGATTCATCGTTGAATACTATGAGATGCCAATCTGATTGTAACATGATGATTGGCTACGACACCACTCTAGATGATTCCACTGATGATATGGGGTCGAAGGCAGACGTCTTAAAGGCTGCTGTGAGCGTAACCCCGCCTCAGTCAAATGCCATGGAATGGTGGAAGGTACCACCAGGGTTAGTGAAGAGGCTGTAGTATGTCAAAGAGTAGGCAATGATAAAGTTGGAGTAGTTCATACCTATCGAACAATCATCTGATCTTGCCTCGCATTTGAGCATCTTGGCCTTTCATAGCATTCATTTCGTCATTAACTTCCTCACAGCAACCATTGTGCCAGAACCTTTGCACAGCTGTGTTTGTACGTTGTAAGTGACTATCTATTGCTCGGTATGACTATTTAGCTTCAAGCACGGTCCATGTTTGAAGGCACGCGACCACGTGTTAGAAGTCATTCTGTTTAAGGTCTTCGAAAACGTGTTGATGGCATCATTAGTTGTTCTGTAGGAAATCACAATGGCGAAAACGAAAAAAGATAAATTTTTCCGCCTCTATAACCGGTTTTATATTTTACGAGTTGCTTCAACAAAAATGCTCACTAAGATCGCAATTCATGTTCATTGGCATGAAAATTTGATAATTTGCATGGGACCACTTCTTGGTGCTTCATTTTTGCAAAAGAGTGCAATTAAGGCAACATATTGTTCTGTTTCACAGACTACCACTAAGAATCTAGTGCAAGTTTAGCAGTAAGTAATTATTTACCGAAGTATTCAAAATTTGTGGTCAGAATGCAGACTAAGTCTTCTACCGATTATACGAGAACTTAACTTTAAATGAAAATGATTTATTTTTTAATGTACTTTGAATTGTTTTAATTATAAATGCATCATGTGCTGTTCTTAAATTTTAGGGTATTACTATCATGTTTGTATCCTGCGTTTAGTCTTAAACTTGGTTTAAAGCTTTTTTTTATATTGTAGTTAGGTATAGATAAATACATATTCTACATATAGTATTGTCTGAATATAAGCATTGTTGACTTTTTTTAGTACACCCACCTACGCCACTGGGTGGACCGCAACACCTTGTAAAAATTAGAAGTAAACCGTCTCATGTAAAAGTCTGCCCACTCCTGGTTTAGATGTTGGAATAGGTGGCGAATTGTGGGGAGGATGGAAGCAGGCCAATGTCAAGTTCAGATTTGTAGAGAGTTCAATTTAATGTCCAGCGTCATGTGTAACTTATGGAAACAGTTCCAGGGTACTGGATCCATCGAGAGAAAGCCTGGGTAACGCCATCTAAAGCCACGATGGCCAGAAAAGATCGTCCATTGTCGATTATAGCGAGGAGTAACAGAAGGGCTACAACATCTCAGTTCCCTTGTTACTTGTATGCAGCCACAAAGACCTGTGTATCCAGGGTGACTGTTTGAAAAAGACTTTATGAGAGAGGGTTGTTTGTCATAAGACTAGCTGTTTGCATCCCTCTCTCGTCTACGGACAGGAAAGTCGGTTTAGCATGTTGCAACAGCATAGAGATTGGAGTATGTATCAAAGGGCAACCATTCTGTTCACTGATGAGTCCTGTTTCAGCCTAAACACCGATTCTCGCTGTACGTTCATATGGAGAGAGCCAGGGACCCGCTACCTACCCTCCAATGTCCGCGAAATCAACAATTATGACGGAGGTGGTTTAATGGTCTGGGCAGGCATCATGTTGGAGGAACGTACACCACTCCATGTCTTTGAAAGAGGCTCTGTGACTGGTGTGAGGTATAGGGATGAGGTCTTGGAGTCCTATATTCGCCTTTTCAGGTGTGCTGGGGGCCCTGAGTTCATTTCAATGGACAATAACGTGAGGTAACATAGAGCTCTTCTGGTTGACGAATTTCTAGAGAGTGAGGATATTCTCCGTATGGATTGGCCAGCCAGGTCTCTAGACCTCAACCCTATAGTGCATGCCTGGGACGCTCTGGGGAGGGCAATTGCAACTCGCAACTCCCCTCGGAGAACTATCCAGGAAATGAAACCAGAATTGCTGAACGAGTGGGACCAATTGCCACAAGAACTGATAAACTGTCTTATTTCAAGTATGACATCAAGCGGCGAGGCCTGTATAGCTATCTGTAAGAGGGGGCCATACCCCCTATTAACCCATTTCTTTTCTTTATTCTGTAACCAGTTTCATATCTTCCAATTCCAACTAGTGTTGCGCACGATCATGCGTGCGTATTGCAAATGTGAATGGTTATTTATTTTTCATTGTATCAATGTATGTACATATCAAATTTCATTGAAATCATTCCAGTAGAGTTCTAGAGATAATCCATCAAATCTGCCAATTCTCTTAACTATTTATACCAGTATAGATAATACATAAATATGATGTCAACTGGTTTTTGTATGAATCTTTTCTCATTTAAAAGTTTGCTCTGTTGAAGTTGCATATTTATTGAATGTGAAATTAGAATCTTACATTTTTAATTTAACCCATAACAGATCTTTTTTTTCCTTACCGAAAGTGTTTTTAAAAAAGGCACAATTTTATTGTGTATAGCTAAACATCGCACTTAACGGAATGAGAAAAGTGAAGAATTTTGATTTAAATTTAAATATTTTAAAGTTTTTACATCGTTTTTTTTTATGTTGAAGTTGTGGAACACGAAAAATCTTTAATGTTTGCTTTTTATCAGTATACTCTGCCCGTTATGAAGAATTTGCATATATTTTAAAATAAATTTTATATTAGTAAGTTTTCAAAAGGTTGAGGGCTTTTCATGTGTGTGTGTGTTTCTCTGAAGAATAATCCAAATAATCAGTACACAGTTCTGAATCTGTATCCAAATTTAATTCCTCCTTTCACAAAAAAGTGGGGTTTTTGTTTCAGTTATCCGTAATTTCAAAAATCACCGGTCTGAATGCAAAAGTATCGCAAAAAGTAGAACACAAATTTTAAGTATCTAAATTCTTTCTTTTATCAAAGAAAATTTCCTTCTTCATCACAAAAAAGAAGAAAAATCTGGATCAAAAGTTATTTAGTATAGAGGCAAACAACATCACCTTTTCAAAATACCAGCACTAAATAATATCACCAAAAAAGAATTAAAAATACGAACAATTCAAAGAAAGAAAGTAAATATCAGTGCCCGTACGGGCAAACCAATTAAGTGGTCATTATCTGAAATAAAGCTTACTCCAAAACATCCTTGGTCAACAGGATAAAATATTTGCTTTCAAAATAAAGGAAACGCATGCAGAAATTGTATACATACTTTTTCAACATGTTTTAATCCCATAAAATCATTAACTGTTTTTGCAAAAGAAAAAAAAAACTTTCTAACTGCCTTTATTGTATCAAATTCCAATTATGTTTAGAAAGTACATCGAGTTAAATTTAATATTTAAAAACATCTTTAAATTATTAATAATCCAACCAAAAACTTTCTTGCATGAGAAAATCTTATTCCTCTAAAAAGAAATTATTTTAAAATTAAAGAAAATTAATCAAACTCAAAATAAGCGAAAAACTATGATGAAAACACCCACACGGATGTTTTAAAAAGCTCGAAAGTGGGCAAACTTATACCAAAAGCTAATGAAACATAGCGAAATGTAAAAGCACGACTAAAAAATAAAAATGCAAAGCAGACTTTTAAAATAAAAGAATTTCAGGCTCTCCTCTCGTTTTTGAAGTCATGGCGGATCGATTGTCGAGACAATTTACATTGAGATGTTCCACGGCAAATGGATCAATCAAAGCGGTACACACGTTAGGGGGGAAATTTCGCTGCGCCTAAGAATCTGACACGCAGATTTCAATTGAATTAAAAGCGGAAGTAGACAACGCACCAACTGCATTTCTTTGGTCGATATGGAGAGAAGAAAGCAGACAGTCGGCACTGAACTGAGATTTATTAGAAATAGACTCGCCAATTAAAATGGCACTTTTGACATTCTGTACGCAGTGTTTTTACAGATTTTTACTAATGTTAAAAATTAAATCCTTTTCGTATTTTAATTAATAAGGATAATGAAACATTAGAAATAGAAAACCATAATTTAAAATGTTTCTTATAAAAAAGTAAAGGATTTAGAATATTTTATTGACTTCTTTGGGTTGTCAAAATAAGGATGCTTCCTTGGTTATTTTTTCTCTCTCAATTCTTACTATTAGTTCACACTCTCACTATATATATATACATATTAATAATACAGTGACACACAAGGGGGTCCTGGGGTCCGCCCCCTCAAAAGCCCTTGATTTTTCCGATTGGTTATAATTCTAAGTATATAATACGTAAAATTTATTAAATATTTGATATTAATGATTAATTTTATTAATTAATGCTAATATTTATTCAATAATTAGTTTTTACTGTGTTTTGTTCCTGAAAATCGACAAAATCAAAATAGCATGATACAAGAATGGTGAACTTTCAACCCGGACCCCCTTGAAAAATTCCTGTGTGCCTACTGTATATATATATATAAGAAGAGAGTAGAAGTTTATATTATTCAGAATTAATTTATTCAGAAAATATATGTTGATTAATTTTTATTACAATGTAATATATTTCTGGTGTCAAAAATCAGACATTATAAATAACTATAAACATTTTACTAGGTATGCTTAAATCGAGAAATAATTATTTATTTAATAGTTATATGAATAAAAAGTATTAAAATAGTTATGGATTAAAAATCTAATTGATAATAGTTTAAATTATATAACTTAAATTTTCAGTTAGTTATAGTTTTTATTCATCCATAATCAATTAAATACAATTACTTATGTGATTATTTTATTCGTATTTCATACTCTCAGTTTAATTAAATTATGCTATAATTTGAAACTCTTATTAATATTTATTTCCATCTTTTATACTTTTGTTAGCAGAAATGATTAGCCTTGACTTTTATTTAAATCTGCATTAGGGTCCAGAATCTGACAATATACTATTTTTTGGGCACTGAATTTTAGCGCTAATTGTATTTGTTGTAATGCAATTTTAGGTAAGTTACCTCTATATTGTAATATGGATTTGATATTTATCCATTATTTTCTATTGGTTTTTATAATTTTATTTACATAAAGGGAAGGTTGTCTGGCCAAAGAAAAATTTAACCACTTTTATATAAATTAATTTTATATATTTGCTGTCTAAGTCAGTGATGTTTATCACTTGCAGCATCCATTTATACTTTTAATCTCGATTACATATATCCTTCATTGTGTGATTTTCTACTGTCTATGGTTTTTTATGAATGTTATTGTTGTATTATATTATTTTTAGAGAATTAGCCTATATATATATATATATATGACATATTTCGAGTCAGAATCAGACTTAATTTTAAAAAGGAACTTTATTCAATGAATTCTTGACATCATCTGATGCTAAGAGGCAGAGGGAAAAAAACGCCAAAGTGAAATCTAAGTGTTTTACCACTTAAGCCAGATGTGAGAAGTACCTCTGATTTTATGAGTGTACTTGAAAGTTAATGCTGAGATATGGGGCTATCAAATATAATGAACTGGGATCAGAAATGTTTAGTGTTAGGCTATATGTATCGGAGAAATAATTGGGTGATTAATTTAATACTTGAAGATGTAATGAAAAATAAAATTTAAGTGCTAAATAGGGAATTTAATTTTAAATCTAATTTAATTATGGTCCAACGCCATAGATAGAAAGGAAAATGGAAAATTGCAAGGCAAATCGCTTTCGATTTTGCCACTTAATAGTGTGATTTTGTCATATGTATATACATATTTATATTAATTGTGTAACTATTTAACAAAAAGTAACTAAAATAAAATTTTTCTTGGTGGACCTAAGTAGGAATTGACTTAATTTTTTTTATACTGCTTGTTCAATTAAAATTTAATTTTTATATACCTTGTTTTATTTCTAATGGGCTTGGATTGGAGTTTTTCCATTGCAGACCTAGTACATTCCTCGGAAGCTGATTTTTATATACTTTAAGGTATCCGACTACATTCGGAACCGTGATTTTAAAAGCGTATAAATGGATTATATTTATGATATTTAGTGTCACTTAGATTAGAAAATGTATATAAAATTATTTTAAGAATATTATTACTTAATAAAAATTATTTAATAAATATTTTGACAAAAATGACATAGAATGGCCCATTTTAAAATATTCTCCTTTGCGAAAAATGCTTCTATTATAATAATATTTTCCTGTATATAGCTCGACCTTCTACAAGCAATAGAATTTTTGACATATGTAACTAGAAGTGAGTTTATCCATATTTTACGACAATAGAGGGCAATTTTAAAAAAAAGCCGATAATTATTTAAATTGGTGGTAACTCTGAAAAATAATGTGAATTTTTCAAAATCTATTTCAGACTCTTTGAGAAGTCTTTTTTATTATAAGCAAAATATTTATATTTAGAAGCATTTTTTAAAGGAGAACTTTTGAAAAAGGTTATTCTAAGTTAATTTTGTCAAAACATTGTATTTAAATCATTTTTTATTAAAGGAGAACCTTTTGAAAAAAGGTTATTCTAAGTTAATTTTTTGTCAAAACATTGTATTTAAATCATTTTTTTATTAAAGGAGAACCTTTTGAAAAAAGGTTATTCTAAGTTAATTTTTTGTCAAAACATTGTATTTAAATCATTTTTTTTGTCACAATGTCCTTAAAAGAATTTTATAAATGGATTCTAATCTAAGTGACACTAAATATCATGAAAACTATCTATTTATGCGCTTTTTTAAAATCACGATTCCGAAAGTAGTCGGATACCTTAAGCATTTAAAATAAGCTGAATTATTATTGAACGAATATTATTCCGCTTTGATAAAGCTCTGTTTGCCAGAGCCACTTGAAATACAATATTAATAATGGAACTTCAGTTTTCTTATGTGTATTAGACTAATTCTTTTATTAAATACAAAAGCGTTCCTTAAACATACTTATTCTATTCAATTCTGTTTTTAAAAGGGATTTTTCCGTGTTGTTACACAATTTCTTGTACAATTCGTAAGAAAAATTATAGCCTGTAGGTCACTGATATATGTATATTGATTCTGACTTCCAATCTTTTCAAGATTCATGTTTTTAAGATTATATTTGACCTTTACTTTTTATCCAAAATATATATAGATTCTGTTCATTATTTGTTTAATGAAAAAAAGAGAAGTAAAATAAATTCAAGTCTGAAATAATAAATTTTTCATTCGTTTCAAAATTATTTCAGGAAAAAATAAGCATAATTGCCAATGTACCTAATACTTCTGATTAACGCTCAGAATATGAAGTGAATAAATACCTTGTTCTTTTCTAGTTTCCACATCAAACCCTTGTGAAATTTGAGATCTTTTGATGTGGTTGAACATAACTCTCAGAAATTTCCATTATTACGAATTGCAACATTTTCTAGAAACTATTTCGAAATCTAATTCTGTATTTGAATATCGTCGGTTTTGAAATACATTGCCATGACCTCTATGAGTTTAAGTAAATTAAATATTGATTACTGATCGTGTTACAAAAGATCTTACTGGATGCCAATTTTTTCAAAATAATCAGACTGATCCTTCAACATTTTATTTCTAATTCAATTCCTACTATTAGCTCACACTCCCTATATATTTATTTATCTTGGTGGAATTTTTAATCGTTAATAAAATACACTTTACAGCTCTCAATTGAGCTGAAATTTTATATACATGATTATTTTGGATGACAATACAATAATTTAATTATAATTAATAAAAATTAATTGATTAAAACTAATTATTTAAAGAATTACAAATACAGCCACGTTGGCATCATTTTCGGCGACTTGCGTCAAAACTTGAAAAGGTTTTTTTTCTTCACGTTTTAAGGCATTCAGTTGAACTGAACTTTTATACACACGATTGTTTTGGATGACAATACGATACTACAATGATAATTAATAAAAATTAATTACCACTTAATGTTGTGATTCTGTCATATGTATATACATATTTATATTAATCGTAACTATTTAATTAAAATTAGCTAAAATAAAATTTTTCTTCGTTGATCTAAGTAGGAATTGACTATTTTTTTTATATATTACTTGTTTTAGCTTCTGAGCAAAAAAATTTCCATTGCTTGTATTTCAAACTTAAACGAACCTAATTTGATTTGATTTTCGCTTACGTACCACTATGAAGTAACATGAGGGTTATTGTCAACGAACCTCGTAATTTTTAACCACGGTCAAGTGAGGAGGACGACACCGGAACTGACACCCCTCTCCAAATTTCCCACCATACTTATAGAATGATTTTGATTGATTGATTGAATATTAACGTCGCACTCTTAAGCTACACGAGGGCTTTTGGCAATGGACCACGTAATTTTGAGCCATGGTCAAGTGACATGGACGACACCTGAGTTGGCACTCCCCTCTCCTAACTACCACACCACCGGGAGGACGTTTCAGCTCTCCACAGATTTAACGTGCATCGCTGCCCTACACGGCGTGTCTTTAGTGGTACTGAGCTCGAACTCCTGACAAGGCAAGCCACGATCCGATACCTATACCACTCGGCTATTGCGGCCTTAGAATGACTTTGAACCTCGACGCATTGAACGTGCATCAGCCCCTTTACACGATGGGTCTTCAGTGGTATTAGGTTTCGTAGCTATCACTCAACACACTCCGGTATAGTGGTTAGTGACGCTGACTGCTGTGCCCTTGGGCGTGGGTTCGAATCCCGGAGAAGGCATGGTGTTTGTAAATGGATAGTGCCTTCGCACTATCCATCTACGAACTATGAGGTACTCTAAAGCAGGGGTGTGCAGACTTCTCAAGGGAACGGGCTACTTCTAATTATTTAAAGGTGTTGTGCAGTCCACCTAGTGGCGAAGGTGTAGTGAACTCAAAGAAAAAATGTAATACAATCGGTCCTCCATTTTACGAATTTCTCTATTTAGAGACCTTTTTTCTAGAACCAAAAACATTTTACGATTTTTTTCGTAAAATAACCTCCAAATAGCGAAGTGTGTTTTCTATTCAACGGAATTTTCTCTTACGATTCGGTTTTTTCTTTCGTATTTTTTAAAGTACCGTATTTACTCGAATCTATAAGCCACATTTTTTTCCCAATATTAATGCTACTGAAAATTGGACATGGCTTAGAATCGAAGGGAAAAAAATTTGTTGGATTAGGTATTTAGAGCATTTACAGCTTCATGCATGTACTTAAAAGTTTATAATACTGGTAAAATAGCTGATTATTCACATCTTATTAGTTTTCCTTTTAAATTTATTTTAATTTCGTAAAACTGGATATCGATAAACCATTTTAGACTATTTTTCAATTTTCAGAAAGTCTTGTTGAGAATTTGGGACACGGCTTAGATAAGAATAAATACGGCATTTCTAGACCTTCGTATGATGGAATGATTGTTGGGTCTTAGTAAAATATCGGTCACCTCAAAATGTCTTGGCGGTCCACTGTCGATCGCGATCGACTTAATGCCCACCCCGGCTCTAAAGAGTCGTCGAGCCACAAGTCCTCTAGCATTCTTCGATATAACTTTAGAAGTATTGTTCTTTTCCAAAATATTTGTTTACTTATATATGCAAGGAAAGGAACGAATAGAGTTGTGTGTTTGTGTTCTTGATAATGCCATCCGATCTACTGCGTCGAATCGAGGCCCATAATATTCATTGGGGCAAGGGTTGGTTATCATTCATTATCGTATATTTTTTTCGTTAGCCGTAGCTTTGTGCATCATGCAGGTGAAATCACAGTTAAAGAATATTTTCCCGAAGATGAGCAGTAAAAGAACCCAAATAGTACCCGTTACCAGGTAACTAAAACCTTAAAAAGTACACTTAATAAAACAATAATTAAAATCAGATTTCTAACTATTCTAAGAAGATTAAATCTCAGTTTCTTAAAAAAAACTTATATATACCAACATAATTTAAGAATTTTTAAAACAGTTTTTTAAAAGGAAATTCAGAACTGGTGATGATAAAAGAATAACTAAAATTTTATGTTTAATTTAAGGAAAATGAGTTATTTTAGTAATTTTATTATGTAAATATTAATAAAACTTATATATATAAATATAAGTAGGCTCCAACACCTGATAATCCTCGCTTCTTTGACTGGTGTAACATAGATATTGTTAATTTATGAATAATTCCTGATTATTATTTCAATAACGAAAAACTACGCAAATATTTGAACATTTTCCTGTCATTTTAAACCTTTATCTAACGACGCGTGGTACTTATAAGTACAACTCACTTAAAAATAACATGGAATAACCAATTTTACGAATATAATGACAACGCTTAGCAGGAATATTCTTTGAAATTCACTCTTCCAAGATATATGGCAGCACGGGTTCTATGATGAGTATTTTAGCCGGGAACGCAAATAGTTTTATAGCAGAAATTGCGTTTTCAGCTGACGGCATTTTCAGCGGATTGCAAAGATTATCATTTTTGTCCCGAAAAAATAGTTAATGTCAAAATTTAAGTGTCTTTCTTTTTTTGTATATTAAGGTATCCGAACGTTTGGAACCATGATAAAAGCATAAATGGATAATTGTATGATTTAGTGTCACTTAGATTAGAATGCATGTATTAAATTGTTATTAGACATTTTGACAAAAACTATATTTAATAAATATATGGCAAAAATTAACTTGAATAATCTTTTTCCAATGTTCTCTTTGTGTAGAAAATTGCTTTATTATATAATATTTTCCTGATTATTATTTCAGATAAGGCTCAAACTACGAATTTTGAAAATTCACATTATTTTCAGAGTACCAATTTAAATATATTGTCGTGTTTCTTAAAGCTCCCTCTACTTGTCGTAAAATATGGATAAACCCACTTTTAAGTTATATATTTCGAAACTTAGCGGATTCTTGTAAATGTCTAGCTATATACACAAAATATATTATAATAGAAACATGTTTCAAAGGAGATTTTAGCGGAAGCAAATAGTTTTCTAGAGTTAATTTTTGCTGAAATATGCATTTAAATAAAATTTGTCAAAAGTCTAACATTTTTACATGATTAATCTAATGCACAAATATCATGACAATTATCCATTTTGCTTTTTAAAATCACGTTCGATGTCGGAATTAATGAGGACCTTAGAAAACGATTTGACTATTTATTTTAAGTGAACTGTGTATATAATTAATTTTACAGTGGAATGTCTTTAATTAATTAATTAGTTCTAACGGATTAAATTTCCCAAAGTGGAGTATTTTGCTTATGTATATTCCTTAATTTTCAATGTAGTGATTCAAAAAAAAAAAATTGCAGGAAAAATACTGCAGTAAATCATAATGCGGTAGATAAAGGGTTAAATCACTTTTACTTAGAGGTCAGTATTTAAATTTTAAAGGTATCCATATTCGTTTTCTGAATTTTCAAGATTTTTAGCTAATTGATAAAGATTCATGAAAATACTTTTTTCTTCGTATAATTATTATTTCACAATAAAATATTGTTATATCAGTAGAAAAAGGATACAAGCCTTATAAGAAATCAAAATCCCACTGAACAAGTAACTCGTAAAGGGTAAGAAACAGCCGTATGAGTAAGCGGCCATTTAGTCCAGTGAATCAAAACTTCAAAAGACGACGTTAAAAATTATTTCGCCATCAGTCGCATCGACGGTTGCACAGCTACCACCGGCAGTTAATTGACAGATCATTTTTTCCCCCTCGTCTCTACCATGTAGGTTCTAATTTACTTTAGTGAATTACAACTGAAATGGTGGCAACGTTAAATTTGACGCACGGAAAAGTCCGTCGTGTATGTAACGTTTCTTAAGTTTGAAAACTAAGTCATGTGACAACATAGTTAGGATCCTGAACCATAAAAGTGAGCTTAAATTAATGTTCAGGTTATAATTACTCTGTCGGTGAAGCTGACCATATCTTAGGTCTTTTTCATTCAATTTAGGGAAAGAAAGACTACTCAAGTAATATCGAGTTTTAAGCCCACATCCGATGGCTATAATGTCAACAATTCCATGTTTCATTGATTGATTGTTTTACTTTGAGAGGTAACATGAGGTCTATTGACAGAATGCCGAATGGGACCAAGCTCCCCTAAAAAGGGCTTACAGCAACAAAAGCCCCCGCACTCAACACTTCGACCAAAAAAATATTTCTTTTTTTTTCCTTTTTTTCTTTACAGGAGTCGTTTACAGACGTTTCAACAGAATGTGTTTAAAAAGAAATCAAAGAGAAATTGCAAAGAGCTATTGGCAACAAACCTCGTAATTTTGAACTTATAGTCAAGTGATGAAGGTGTCAACTCAGTTGTTATACCTCATTCTCTGAATTTTCATAGCGCACCAACCGGAGAACTTTGAGCTTTGAATGATTTAGCTTGCATCCAACCCTTCTATTGTGTGTGTGTGTGTGAGTATAAGGAAAAGTTAAAGTAGATTAGTATACTATTGATGATTTATACACATTTGTTTTTTTCATTTGAGTTAGTTTTTTTAAACTTATAAAACTGCCATTATGAGTGGAGAAAAAGTTCACTTAAGACATTGTATCTTGTTTGAATTCGAAAAAGGGAATAACACGATGGTGGCTAAAAGAAACTTGTGTGACGTGTTTGGAGAGGAAGCAGTAACAGGTCGAACATGCCTAAGATAGCTTGAGAAATTTCACTTGAGCAATTTTTCTTTGAAAGATGAGCCCAGGTCAGAAAGATCACCAGATGTCACTGACGAAGTGCTACGCAAAATGATCAGGACAAATTCCCCGCTAACTTTCACAGAAGTGGGCTTCAAGCTTAGATTTTATCAAACTATTGCTTTGAGTTACATTAAAAGGCTTTATTTCGAGTCCAAACACTCAGTTTGGGTGCCACACGAATTAAGCGAAAAAAGTTTAATGGACAGAAATTTCGATCTGTTCTTCAAATCTTGCTCTTAACAGAAAGGAACCATTTTTGGACTACTTGTGATAGAGAAGAAAAGAAAATAATGTACAAACATGTAGCTAGAAAAAAAAAGAACATGCTTACAAAGGGGAGACACTACTACCCATATCCAAACCTGGCGTGCACAGAAGGGTTAGTTGCGTTGTTGGTGAGACAGCAAGGGTATAGTGCACTATGAGTTGATGAAGGAAAAATGAAGTAGATCGTTCCTGTTCGTTACTTGATGTTTTGTGAATAAAGAATTCAATATAAACGTCTGTCTTTGGCTAACAGAAAAGGTGTGATTCTTCATTCCGGCAACGCTAGACTACACATAGCAAGGAACAACGCATAAGAAATTGCAGAGTTGAGTTAGGAAACTTATCTCAGCAGGCATATACTCCTAATATTACCCCATCTGACTATCATCTATTCTAGTTGCTATAAGACTTTCTTGGTGGAAATGAATACATAAAACATGAGGGTGCCCAAATGGCAGCGGATGAATACTTTGTCTCCAAAACAGAGAACTTCTTTTCCAGGGGGTTAGATAAGCTGCCAGAACGCTGGCAGACAGTTGTAACTAACAAAGGACATTATATTTTAATTTTTTTAAAATAAAAAGGGATAAAATGTTTTCTTTCTTCTTTAAAAAAAAGATAGAACTTTCCCTTACACCAAATACTTGGCAGTTTTTAATGGCATCGGAACTTGGACAGAATCGACAAAAACAATGCTGGCCACGAATTCGCAAACATAAGGGCTCGGTTAACACAGTTTTTAAATTTCATAACGCGATTTAATGTGTTACAACCACACAAGCCTAAAATAATATCCTTCCGTTCCAAAACCTCAAAAACTACTTTAAGTATGTTTAATGGTTCATAAATGTCCAGGCGAAAAAGAAGTCTTAAATATAGAATCCAGACTCAAACCCCAGATTTTAAGATCTCGCAGACCACAATTACAAAAGCAACTGCATCTCCTTAAACTAAATGATAGCAAATAACTGTAAAAAAATAATTGCATTGAATTTATTTCCTTGATTAACTAAGCATTTGAGAGAATACTGCATTTTAATATAAGACAATATATTTTATACATGTGGAAAAACCTTAAGAGGATTTTAATACTTTTTAAGAAAACTTGAAAGGAGCTCAGTAAAATGGGAAAGTATTCTAAGATTAACCCAAAAATATTTTTTATAAGCATCAAATTAAAGTTGCTGTGGTCATTAGTGAGGATAAAACAATTTTAAAACAAATTAACCGTTAAATATCCCACAAATGGTACTCAACGTAAAAACGTTTTTACAGAGCTTAGAGTAAATAAGAAAAGAAGAAATTTATCTCTGAGGAAAGAAAACAAATACGGTTCTTAAGTTAATTGATTTTGGGCATCTATACTTAGTTTGATTTCTTAATTTTGTAAACAATGATTGTTTAACTATATTTAATTAACAAAGACTTTTTAAGGTATCCGACTACGTTCGGTACCGTGATTTTGCAAAAGCGTAGAAATGGATAATATTTATGATATTTAGTGTCACTTAGATTAGAAAATGTACATAAAATTAGTTTTAAGAATAGTATTGCAATAAAAAATTATTTAAGTACAATGTTTTTGACAAAAAATGAACATAGAATGACCCATTTTCAAAATATTCTCCTGTTGTGAAAAATGCTTCTGTTATAAAAATGTTTTGCCTGTATATAGCTCAGACCTCTCTATAGAGGTTCAACTAGAATTTTTGAAATATATTACTTAGAAGTGGGTTTATCCATGTTTTACGACAACAGAGGGGAGCAATTTCAAGAAAAAAACGCACATGGGTTGTAACTCTGAAAATAATGTAAATTTTTCAAAAATCATAGTTGAGCCTCTGTACAGAGGTCTGAGCTATATACAGGCAAAATATTATTATAATAGAAACATCTTTCAGAAAAAGGGAACATTTTGAATAAAGGTTATTCTAAGTTAATTTTTTGCCGAAATATTGTATTTAAATATTTTTTTGTCAAAATGTTCCTCTTAAAACAATTTTATACATGTATTCTAATCTAAGTGACACTAAATATCATGAAAATTATCCATTTATTCGCTTTTTTAAAATCACGGTTCCGAACGTAGTCGGATACATTAAACATGAACCTATTGAAGAAAAACATGAGGAAAAAATGTAAATAAAACTGTATGTTTTAGTTGGATGCATTAAGTTCATGATTAGTTACATTAAATGAAATATAGCTATTAACAGTAAATGTACCGACACTTAATATTATACATACCTATTTCTACCATAGGTATGTATAATATTAAGTAATAATATTAGCTAGCTCCATCAAATGAATGGTCTTCATGTTTCCTGATTGAACGTATGAAATATGGATGTTAGGAAGGAACATAACAAATTAACTTTATTACAATTAAACAAAAGAGTATAATGTTTATTTCTGAAAAAAAAGAAGGAGAA
>BMAV01016961.1:366708-391574 GCA_019973955.1 Trichonephila inaurata madagascariensis | reverse complement strand
TGCTTCGGAGTCTGATGACTTTGGTTGCTGCGTCAAGTGGGTCTGACGGCTTTGATTTGCTCTTGCGGCGAGTAGATGAAGCCACGCCAGCTGCTCTAAGGTTGCCTTTTTCTTAGTTCAGTGTCAAGGTCACCAATGAGGAGGATAGAACTCGGCACCTTTGAGTTCGTAAGCACGTAACATATCACTAGACAAAAGTGATCACTCCTGTTCGGAGGCTGTTACGGGCTTATATAGATACAAAAGATCAAAGAGTGAAGCCTTTAAAAAATTTCGGTCTGTTGATTTTTGCCTACAAAACATCTGTGAAAAATGATGCTCTGAAAGCATGGGTTGAAACGAATTCAACTGTATCTATTATACTGTCAGAACATAGATGAAATGTTTGAAAAATCGAAAACTATACGCCCATCACTTGTTAATCTCGGCATGGCCCAATACTTCACCATGATAATGTTCGGCCGTATACATGGTGCAAAACAACTGCGAAATTAAATGAATTAAAATATGAAATTTTGCAACTGCCAGCTTATTCACCGGATCTTTTTCCAATCGACTTTCATTTTTTTAAACATTTCAACAGTTTTTATGGACTAAACAGCATTAAAATGTAGGCAGTTTTTAAAATTCCATATCAAATTTTTTTGATTCTAAAGATCAGATTTTCTTTAAGACAAGCATCCATGCCTTAAAATCTCTTTGAGAAACGTGTATTGAAGCAAATGGAACATATTTGAATTAAATAACCTGTTTTTGAAAAAGATATGCAGTTCTACATATTCGTTAAAAAATCCGACATTACATACGCATCAACCTAAGAATTTATTTAAAAAAGTATCCGTACTTTTCTGTAATAAGCAAAAAGAAATCGCAACACAAGCTAGCAAACAAAACAATATTAATTTTTTTAAAAAACTTTTTTGTTATTGATGTGTAAAAATTATTCAATAATTAATTATTTTATAAAAATACTTTTAAGTGCGGAAATACGAATAATAGATCAATGATAACATTAAAAGGAATTTCATTACCACGTTACGAAAACTGTTGCATAATTTAATAATTACACAAATTTTGCATTTACGAGCGGAAAAATAATCACTTATCACTTAATCATTACAACACAGTTTCCATTCTTAAAAAATTAAGATTACTTTCAATTAATCAATCGCTCTACACATATGCACTTAAACTTCACAGACAGAGAACAATATAATCCTCTCCTATTACATTTAATAAGGTTATAGCCTTCCAATAAAATCTAACTTAATTCAACACGGAAAAGCTTCTAGAATAATTGATTTGTGAGATAAAAAAAGAACGAAATCAACTTAAACTGGATCGTCGTCCGGCCTGAAGTATCCGGCACGCGAATGTAATCCGGCAGAGCAAATGTCAAGGCAATCTAGTGGTATAGCGATAAAGTACAGGGGCTTCTGTTTCGTTATATTCAGTACGCAAGTCTGATGCTATTGGATTGGAAAAGACTGAATTTCCGGATCTCTGCGAGTCTCTAGATTGAGTGACGGAAGAAGTTATCCAGAAAAACTTAATGAAAATCTTAGTTTTCTCGTCTGTAGAAGTTAAAGTTGGTCTCGTTTTAGATATCGATCGAGAAGAACTCGATGGCGGGAAAAATAGTAATTTTTATTAGTTTGTCAAAGAACTTCTGTGTTTTCTTGTCTTTATGTGTCTGAGCCTCCTTTTTTGTTCTATTTTGATTATGAATTAGTTTGGTTTCAGTGTAGTTAAAAAGAGTATTTTAATCAGTTTATACCAGATTATTTGCCTTTCCAGTATCCTATTTGTAAGCATTAATTTTAAATGGGCGAATCAGTTGTTTCAATAATATACTTCATATAGATATATTTTGATATAAATATCAGTTAAAAATAAAGAACTTTGTGTCTCACTTGTTATAACTTATTAAAATTATTTTATCTATAGAAATTTTGAAGCGAAAAACATTTTGTATACCTTTTTAAGAATATTTATCCTTTTTACACACACACAAAAGATTAAAAGTACTACTAAATATGATGTAGTTCAGGGGTAAGCAAATAACAACCTGCGAAAAGTTTTTTTTTTTTTTTGCAGTTCACCAAGACAGTTAAAAAATTGAATACACTGTGAAAGTGTTTTTTTGTATTTGGGTCGGCATAAATTTATGAGCAAAGTTTTTCTTGCATGAAAATTAGCAAGTGAGTGAGTGAATATTAACGTCGTGCTGTGTGTTCAGTTACACGAGGGCTTTTGGTGACGGATCTCGTAATTTTGAACCATGGTCAAGTGACATGGATGACACCTGAGCTGGCACCCCCTTATTCTAACTACCACACCACACCAACGGGAGGACGTTTGAGCTCTCGACAGATTTAACGTGCAACACTCCCCTTCACGGTGGGTCTTTAGTGGTACTGGGTTCGAACTCACGACATACCTGCCATGATCCGATAACCTTGAACACTGGTTTACCGCAGCCCCGAAAATTAGCAAGAGCAAATATAGATGCAAGTTGGCAGGCATGGAAATTGCAGGCTGTGATGAGAATTTCAACCAGCAAATCCCACTCCCGACTTCAGTACAATTGTAGAAAAGTGTGTGATAGGGTACATTTGTCTCATTAAACCTATCCTAAAATTAAACGTGCTTGTAGCTATAGATATGCAATTAGCACAATAAACTAAATTAATCTGCCACTATTTTATTTAACTTATTTTTGTTGATTTTTGTGGTTCAATTTACACTTTTTCTGAGATGCAAATTTAACGAATGAGTGCAAGGATAACGGAAAGCCACATATTTAAAAGTTGTGGCTTCCGGTATCCTTCGCTTCCACAATATGGCCCTCGAGCAAAAAATTTGCCCGTCACTGATGTAGACGATATAAATAACAGCCACAAAAATAGTATGGTGAATTTAGTTATGAAGCAATTAAATAAATCTAACAATAATTTTAGTCATATTACACCTTATATTCAATAAATAAATAAATAACTTTAATTGTTGTTGTTTCCAATCCCCTTGGAGCAGGAACGCTTACACCAAGTCCATTTGACCTTTCCGCATAATAGTGTCACACACCAGGTCTTGTTCTTCATACAACTGTCGCTTGATTGATTGATTGATTGGATATTAACATCGCACTGTTCAGCTACACGAGGGCTTTTGGCGACGGACCTCGTAATTTTGAACCATGGTCAAGTGACGTGGACGACACCTGAGCTGGCACCCCTCTCTCCTAACTACCACACCTCACCAATGGGAGGACGTTTCAGCTCTCGACAGATTTAACGTGCATCGCTGCCCTACACGGCGAGTCTTTAGTGGTACGGGGCTCGAACTCGTGACAAGACAAGCCGTGATCCGATACCCATACCACTCGACTACCGCGGTCACCAAACAACTGTCGCAGGGAAATGCCCCAGCAGTCCAGAAGATGAGCAGGAGAAGCAGGGAGACAGCTGGGATAGATAAAGAAAGACTTTACCCCCTGAACAAAAGTCACACTACGCAGGTGACTGCTTCTAAAGCGCGTCAAGCCCGTCTGATGAGCCCTGGAACTCCTGCACAGTAGAGATAGGCCAGGACTCTTAGCTGCGTACCAGTGGTGAGCAGGAGGGTTTCGCCAAGTCAAATTCATTTTAGTTCTTTGGAAGGAAGGAATTTCCGAATGGCTTAAGACAGTGGAACTAGGGTTAGAGAGATCACAACCCCTACCAGCCAGCTCATCAGCTGCTTCGTTCCCAGGCACACTCACATGTGATGGTATCCACTGGAGACATACTTGTTTCCTCTGACCAAGCCTAGCTAATTTGGATAAAATATATAGACCAGTACTGTCCATAATTTTTGACCAACTCTTCAAATATTGGATGGAGCTTCTGCTATCTGTCAGGATCCAGATACAGTCCTTATAAGATTTGAGAACATGATCGAGAGCACCACTAATAGCAACGAGTTCCGATCTAAAGACGGAACAGTGGTCAGGATTCCTGATGTTGATTTTAACAGCATTCTCAGGAGTGTTACTAAAAATTCCACTTCCTGCTCTACCCGTATCCGAACGACTACCATTTGTGTAAATAATTAAGGCCTTATCGGGTATGCCATTTATTACTTCAAGTGCCAGTTGTCTGAGTAATTCCGGATTGGCTGCTATGCTTGAGAGTATATAATATACTGGTGAATAAATCCTCCCGGAATTCAACATGATTAAAAGAATCAATAGGTGTGATGCAGCTAAAAGGTATAGATGTGTCCCCATTGAAATCAATAAAACCACGTTTACACATGTAATTAAGTGGGCTGTCTCACTTTAAACTTTGGTTACTTGTCCAATTTAAAATGAAAGAAGATGTTCTATTGAAGGAACCACAAAGCTTTTAATTTTGTTAAAATACCTATGTGAGTTGACTTCGAATATCATAGTAAGAGGTTGGATGTCTGCCTCGTACTATATCTAAGGGCCGTGATAATCCTGGCAGAACTGAGTTGCACGCTCTCCAGTTTTTTTCAAGTTAGCAGGAGATGCTGCTTGAAAGATTTGGTACCCATATTCCAGGATTTGGCGAACCAAAGTAGAATAACTTTAATTAAATGCTTAATAGAATCACCTTTCGTAAAATACATGACTGAGTGTTTATTAATGTCACACTGTAAGGTAACACAAATGAGAATAAGTGTTAGAGTTTATGGCACAAGAGCCGAATTCGGCTAAACTGCGCCACAAACAATTGTTAAAAACTAAAACCATTAAAATTTTAAACTGTAAAGCAACACGAAGGATATATTGGTGACGGGTATCATAATTTTGAATCGCTGTCGAGTGATTAGGATGATACCTGAGCTAGCAACCCACTTTCCTAACTTCCACACCACGCAAACGTGAGGATTTTGAGCCTCGACAGATTTAACGAGCATCAGCCTCTCTACACAGAGGGTTTTCAGTAGCTCTAGAGCTCTTACCGGCTACGAGTTTGTGACCACAACCACCAGCCCCGTGCCTCCCAACCTTTTTATCGCCACGGACCGGTCAACGTTTGATAATTTTACCGCGGCTCGCTAAAGGTAGGACGTTGAATGTTTACATTTTAGATTGTTTTGATTTAGTAATTTCAATTTAATTGTATTCACAAATATGACTAAGAAAACACAGTTACACACAAAAAAAGGAATATAAAGTGATTTAACATTGAATATAAAGTGATTTAACATGGAAAGTCGTACAAACCTGAGAGAAATACACCACGGTAAATAAAATAGAAATAATTTAAAGTTCCTTGGGAGGCCCGGTACCATTTGATTCAACGTCCGGAGGTTAGAGACCACTCCACTAGGCTGTCGCAGCCTAATATTATAATATCATACTTAAAGTGAAAAGAAACTTGTATAGACAGAATTACACACAACAATTCATTATTATTTTTTATAACATTATAAAAATAATTAAACATTGAAAATGTATGAATTAAAATTTCACAAAAGTACTTTTATATTGCATTATACGTATATATGTTGAATTGTTGTGTTGTATACTCTATGGTATTTGCATCAAAATTCATTTTCATATTAAACAAAAGGTTGACTTAGATTTGAAATTAAAGTTTTGAGGGGCAGATGTTTTTTTTTTTTTGGCAAAATTTACTGAAAAATATTTAAAATTTTGACTTATTATATCAAAATAGCACCTTAAATATATAATGACTTATTTCAAAAAATTATCATAAAGCTCAGTTTCAAAGATTTTGTAATATATGGTTCATGTAAGAAGTTCCAACTTTCTTCCGCTTGTTTGAAAAGCTTTGGACTCCTTATATTCTTCTTTTTCGTGCCTTGTAAAAAAAAAATTCCATTCCTAGATTTGATTTTCCTAGTTTTGAAAAGAAATTGAATATTTCATCAGAAGTAGAACTCCTGTAACTAGATCACCTTGATTCGTGAAGGATTTGATGCAAGGCTCAGAATTCGTTGATTTGGTGAAGGAGAAAAACTTGTTTGTGCAACTTTGTATCTAAGAGATTTCATTTTCGTAAATATCAACTTGTTCAACTAAAATTTCAAAGAATTAAAACAGGCATTGTTGTTTCTAGTTTTCTTGGTATCTTTCAACTTTCAAACAAATTTTCCTTGATGGAACCGGCTTATTATTACATTTCCAGTTTTGTACCGCACAGAATAGTTGTTTGCAAGCGATTTTGTGTTCTTTTAAAGAAGAATAGTCTCAATAAAGTGCTTTTAAGGGTTAAAGAAAATAAAAAGTATAAAATTTGTATAGAATTTAATTTATGTGGAAGTTTGACCGAGATTTTCTTTTTATAACTTATATTCAAACGACAATGACTTAAAATTGTTGAAATATTTCGAAGAATAAAAAGCAAAATGACAGAAAAATATAAATTTTGCATCAATCAATTATCAATAAATTATGAATTCTCTACAATTTCATAATCGATAAAAAGATTCATGCAAGAATTCAAGAAACAGCACGATTAAAAAGAAAAATGAAAAAATCAATAATTTGCAATGTCCTTAAAATAAACACAAAAAACTGGCTTAAAATTCAATCCAAATTAATAAATAATATTGTAGCGCGTGTACCTTGCATCATATTGAAGAATAGCATTTTAATTTGCACTATACGACTATTGAGAGATGACGTTATTAAATTATAGAGCATCGCATATTTTACTATTATGTAAGGGACAATGGCTTCTATAGTTTAGTTCGAATTAAAGCCACTCTGGAATTATGTAAATGTTATTGGCAATGTAATTCATAGTTCTGATCCATCGTCAAGTGACGAGGATGACACTAAAGCTAACGGTTCTTTTTTTTCTCATTTATATACCACGTCATGTAAAGTGAGGTTTGAAAAAAATAAATCGGAGATTTGTATTAAAAGTGTGTATTTAAGAGCGAAAGTTTTAAATTTCTTTTTTTTGAAGCTTATGACATTTCACTACGCGTGATAATTTTTTTTGTAAATTTTATAGAATATGTTATAATTTTTCCAATGGGCTACATTTTAGCAATTTAATCTTTGCAGACACGGCAAGTCCCCAAATGTGAAAGCCATTTCACGCTGGCCTCATTTTTTGGTGGCCTAGTTGCCAAATTTGGACACTTGAATTAATTTTTTTAAAACTCAAACTCTAGTAGGATGCTAAATATTGCCGTGATCTAATTTTGTCGAAAGCACCAGAGCCAAATTGATACTCAAAGGATCTTTCACATGCCACATAATCATGTGCATAATGATTTTCGCATCCAGAAAATCTATCGACAGCAGCCGGGGTCGAACCGCAAACTTGGTGTTAAGAAGCGGGAGCTCTTCCCAAGCCACTGGACCGACTTAATGTAATATGTAATATAAAAAATAACTTTTTTAATATAATTGTTCTCTTAAATATGATCATTTATTTTTCTATCATAAATAACTTAAGGTATCCGACTACGTTCGGAACCGTGATTTTAAAAAAGCACATAAATGGATAATTTTCATGATACTTAGTGTCACTTAGATTAGAATACATGTATAAAATTGTTTTAAGGACATGAAAAAAAAAATTATTTAAATACAATATTTGGAAAAAAAATTAACTAGAATAAACTTTTTTCAAAATGTTCCCCTTTTATAAAAATGCTTCTATTATAATAATTTTTTGCCTGTATATAGTTCAGACCTTTTACAGAGGCTCAACTAGGTTTTTTAAAAAATTTCCATTATCTTCAGAGTTCAACCCTTTGAAATATTTATCGGCGTTTTTTCTTAAAATTGCCCCCCTGTTGTCGTAAAACATGGATAAACCCACTTCTAAGTTTAAAAAATTTAGTTGACCCTCTGTAGAAGGTCTAAAAAACGGGCAAAATATTATTATATAATAAAGCAATTTTCACAAAAGGAGAATATTTTGAAAAGGTTTCTATTTTCTTTTTTGAAAACAATTAAATAATTTTTATTGTCATATTTTTTTAAAACACTTTATACACTTTTTCCAATCAAAGGACATAAATTCATAAATATTATTATTTATAAGATTATGCAGAATCACGGTTCGAACTAGTCTCAAAAATTAAATACTAAAAGTAAAATGTTCCTAATCGTGTAAATTATATATGTTCAGGCATGCTTTTTTCTCTTGGTTTTGAGCCTTATTAAATTTTTTCTATAATATTGTTTTCCCAAAAAAATTTTAAAGAATATTTTGCTGAAGAGATCTTTGCTTGCATTCACACTAACACGACATTTCTAACTACTATATAAAACTTTCAAAGACTTCCGAAAATTACTACCTACGTCACTGCAAAAAAATATATTTGACATTAGAGTATTTTTTTTCCTTTAATCCAGATTTAACCTTAATTCCAAACGTTTCGTGTTGATTAAATGCTTATGACGTCTGTTGTGGAAGATCAGCATAATCCGATTTAAGCCATTGCAGAATAAAGGGAAATATTGAATTAAAGGTTTTACTAGTTGGGAAACCCTGATTTTTTCAAAGGTATAAACGGGTAAATTTATGATATTTTGTACTTAGATTAGAAAAAAGTTTTAAAATTGTTTTAAAAATAGTATTCTAAAAAAATTTTTTAAATGAATATTTTGAAAAAAAAAGAACATAGAATGACCCCTTTTCAAAATATTCTCCTTTTGTGAAAAATGCTTCTATTATAATAATACTTTTCCCCTTTTTATAAAAGACCTCTATACAGAGGTTAACAGAATTTTTTAAATATATCACTTTGAAGTGAGTTTATCCATGTTTTGACAACAAGGGGGGAAATTTTAAGAAAAAAAACGCCGATAATTATTTCACTTGGTTGTAACTCTGAAAATAATGTGAATTTTTCAAAACTTCCAGTTGAGCCTCTGTAGAGAGGTCTGAGCTATATACAGGCAAAATATCATTACTTTAGAAGTATTTTTTTTTATAAAAAGAGAACATTTTGAAAAAAGATTATTCTAAGTTAATATTTTGCCAAAATATTGTATTTAAATAATTTATTTTTGTCAAAATGTCATTAAAACCATTTTATACATGTATTCTAATCTAAGTGACACTAAATATCATGAAAATTATCCATTTATGCGCTTTTTAAAATCACGGTTCCGAACGTAGTCGGATACCTTAAAGCATTTTGACAATGAAGTGTTTTTGCAAGAAGAAATATTTTTTTATACGTAAGTAATCTTTTTAATTAGTACTGTAATTTATAGAAAGAATACAAAATGCTGATTGAAAATTTTTGTATATATAACGTTTATTAAAAAAATTATAAGCAAGAATTACCATTAATATAAATGGCAACATATTAAGATGGGGATTTTCTAATGTCGATTAGCTTCGAGTTCAATTTCAGAAACGAATTTTCTAGTATCCTTGCAATATAAAATTTATAATTTCAATATAAAAAATATGTTGCATGCTTTAGTGGAGCTTTGAGGAAATTGTACATGATTAGAAAAAATGGAACATGCCCATGAAGAAATCACCCTAAGAAAAGAGAGAGAGATATGCTGTTCTTGTCTATATGTATATTGTAACTAGTATGTTAAAGGGTTTATAGGTTTATATAATTAGGTTCCAGCAAAAGGTTTACCATTGTTATTTTATTTATTGATTCATGCATATTGCACTAATTTCTTTGAAGATCAGAGAAATCTTATATTTAAGCTGTGGGGTTATATTTTTTTTTCACGTGTGGATCTTAAAATAGTTGAAATGTTTTCTTCTCAATTGCTTGTTCTTCTTATCACGTGTTTGGAAGAAAAGTACCAAACGATTTTCTTTCTAAACGGAATCAGATTTTAAAAATGTTTGCTGTGATCTCTCTATTAAAAGAATTACACAAAATACAAATTAATATAGTCAGAAACGTTTTCGTTTTGTATTTATTGTATTTTCCTTACTCAACACTCTCTTAGAGTTAAACTTAAGCAAACATCGAATACAAAAGCCGAAAGCATATCACATTATTTGGAATTTGCATCAAAACATTAAAATGTATCTTTTTTAATGAAAAATATAAATTCATAAAAAAATTACACAGTTATTAATTAATAATGGTAAAACACAACACCAACAACGAGTTGAGACACATAAAAATACTTCATATCCAGTAAAAGGCATGCATTCAACACATAAAGAGATAAAAGGATGCTTATTTGAGGCGTTTAGATAAGGTTTCTGTAACGTGTTCTGTTTGTGTGACAATATAATAATTCTTTCTTATTCAACGAAATTAAACCAGGACAGTAATAAAACGAAAAAAGAAGTACATGGAGATAGTAAATGGTTAATGGTTATGTAAATCAATGAAAAACTCCAAAATACTTTTTTCCTATGAAATTTACATCATTGATTGAGTAATTTTATTGTTTTAAAAATTCGTTCATGTAGCGTCGTGTTTTTTAGTGAATATTTAAATTTATGCCCGTGTTCCTGAAGAAAAACCAATCACATAATTTCGGTTATACACAAAAGGTGATGTTCGATCCTTAAATTGGATAGATGAGAATTTAAAGGCTGTTTACAGTGTTCCAAGGAATTTGAAAAAATGAAATGCATATTATAATGGTGTATAAAAAAAAGACTTTAAAAAATAATAATTAAGAAAGTAGTCATGAATGATGTTACTAATAAATGCTACAAATCAAGTATTAAATTGATAGCACACGCAGCTTCTCAAAACATTAAACAATAACATGGAATTCATATATTTATACAGCAAATATTATATTTCACATTTCTTAAAAATTATCTAGACTATAAACAGTTTTTAAACATAAAACCAACTTTATAAAAATATTTTTTTTAATTTCAGAAATTAACTGAAGAAAAGAAATTATATGAGACAAAGAAAATTATTTGGAAAAAAATTAACAAAATTAATATGAATCACTTAGAAGGTAATAGATCTAAATATATTAAAGTAATGTGACGATAACAAGAATCCACTCATAACCATACACTGATTATAACTTATTGTTTTGTCATTTATTGCCAGCTTTGTTTACACAAATTATCTTAAGCACATATTAATTTTATTCCAATATTTTAAATTATAGTCATAACTTTCTAATAGTTCTTTTATTTACGTGCTTATAACGCCAAAGTATTCAAGTCTAATTAAAGTAATGATGTTCAAACTCAGTCGCGGGTTTAAATTCCTGACTCGTATTGCTGCATTAAATTGTGAATTGGAATTTAAATTAATGGAATGAAATACAAGCCTCTCACTTGACCGTGAGTAAGTGATGACCATGGTAATCCAGTAATGATGGTCGTGAATTATTATTCAAGAATTTTCAATCGAGTATTAAGTTCCAGTCCTTTCGTCACTTAAGCCCTGCCGTGTAGAGATTTTGATGTATGTTAAATCTGTCAAACTTGTCACTTAGGAGTAGTATTGAGTGAATAAGAGATTGATTATTAATTTCGCACTACAAAGCTGCACGAGGGCTATTGATGACGGATTTCGTAATTTCGAGCCATAGTCAAGTGACGAGGACGGCATCTGATTGGGCATTCCCCTCTTCTAACTTGCACACCACATCAACGTTTGAGCCTCGTCAGATTTAAAGTGCATCGGCCTCCTCCACACGGCGAGTCTTCAGTTGCACAAGGCTCGAACTCATGACACGACAGCCACGAGTCTATGATCTTGACCACTAGACTACCGTGGCCAGAAGTAGTGTTGAAGTACACAGAATAGAATGTTAGCGTTAGTGTCGCTTAGCCACTTGACAGTGGTTCTATATCTCGAGTTATCTCGCCAATAGCCTCATGTTGCGTCGAAGGGCGATTTTGGTATAGCAAGAGATGAAAATTAAGAACAAAATTTATGCATTTTCAGGTGAGGCAACATAAGCAAACTGATTACATAAAAGCAAAAATATTTCATTTTAGTTTCAATCAAAATAATTTATTATTATTATTATTTAATATGTTATTTATACGCAGAATATTTTTAAAAAACGTTTTGATTTTTCTAAGTAACTGGCAATTAAGAGTAGCCTAATATTATTTTTGTGTTTTTCTTGTTAGTACTGGTAATTCTGTTTTGAGAATTTGATAATAGGAAAAGATAATGATTTATGGATCTCTATATATTTTGAATAGGAAAAACAAAATTATTATTCAAAATTCTTTAGAGAGAATATTTTAAATAATATATATATCACGATATTTACGCAAAAATTTCCGATTTGAAGAGATTTATAGCTTGTTTTGGCCTTTTTAAACAAGACTAAAAACGGTTCATTCATAAAATTTGTCGTTTTCAGTACTTTTCCTTGTAACCCTATTTGTGCAAAAGATCTTAAGAAATTCAAAATTAATTTCTTGTAACACTAAAGAATATGCATTTATTTCTGTGTGTAGAGAAACTACCATTTCATCTTCGATATTTCTTAAGAAATTAAATTTTTAAACCTAACTTACCGTGAGTTCTGAACGAACAACGAAATTCGATAAATTAAATATTTTACAGAAAAAAGGGTGCTGAAATACAGGAAAATACAAGAATTTATCCAATATTTTAAATCAAAATATAAATAAAAAGCTGTGAAGTCACAATGTTGTTATATAATACTTTTTTTTGTTGGTGTGATGTAACTTTAAGAAACATTTAACTTCAAGCAGCGAAAAATTTAAAGGGAAAAAAAACATTTAAATTATGTAATGACTGATTGTTAAAACACATGGTTTTCTTCAGCATACAGCGTTTATGCGAACAAAATAAGTTGACTCGAGAAAATAAGCATTCTATAAATAACTTAGGTTCTCTACTTAAAATTCTTTTTGTTTTCTCTCCATAAATGCTTTTATGATTCACTCCCCCATTGTACAAAATAAAGACTAAGAAGAATATTTCAACCTTATCTGTGCAAAAAGTTCCTTCGTTTTTCGCATTCTTTAATAAAATTAAGTCTTAAAGTGCGATATATAAAGACCATGGAACATATGTAGAATGTTATCTACCATGATAGAGATGACGTAATTTCAATCAAATTTACATCAGTAGGAACATATACATTGTCAAAATACCTGTACATTATTGTTAGAGTATCGCATCGCTTGGTAACAATTATCTAGTTTGGCCAAAATGGTCCACACCACGAGAAGTGACACATGCATAACAAGTAATATATAAAAAAAAAATTCAAGTCAATTCCTGCTTAGATCAACAAAGTAAAATTTTATTTTAGCTATTTTTTATTAAATAGTTACAATTAATATAAATATGTACATAGATATGACAGAATAACAACATTAAGTGGTAATTAATTTTTATTCATTATCATTAAAGTATCGTATTGTCATCCAAATCAATCATGTCTATAAAATTTCAGTTCAACTGAATGCTTTAAAACGTGAGAAAAAAAAACTTTTCAAGTTTTGACACAAGTCGCCAAAAGGGTCGCTAAGTCGCCAAAAATGATGCCAACGTGGCTATATTTGTAATTCTTTAAATAATTAGTTTTAATCAATTCATTTTTATTAATTATAATTAAATTATTGTATTGTCATCCAAAATAATCATGTATATATAAAATTTCAGCTCAATTGGGCGCTTTAAAATGTATTTTATTAACGATCGAAAATTCCGCCAAGATAAATAAATAAACATATAGAGATTGTGACCTAATAGTAGGAATTGAAAAAAGTATTTCTTATGCATACATTCCTGAAAAGTTTGCTTTTTAAGAAGGAATAATTCATGAAATTGATTATAACAAGAACAGAATGAAACTGAAAATGCGGTGATGGTGTAAATTCCCCATTTTATGTGCAATTTGCAAACTTCCCGTTGCTTAATTCTTCACGTTATTTGGATTGACAGTTTCTCAATATTTAAGCATGACTGTGCCAAATTTTATAGAGGCCATTCATGTTTTATGTGTTTATTTTGGGTGATGAAAATGAATTTGTCTTTCTTCAGACCTTTTTCTGAAAAGATACATAACGTTCCTTTGACTTTCTTAATAATTTTTCATGTTCTGAAAAGATACATAAAATTATTGTTCCATTATGGAATTAGAAATCAGAAGAATTGTGAATTGTCAGTTTAATCTATGGTTTAGACATCTCAAAAATATCACTTAAGAAGTATATAAATGCGTAAAACTCTTAATAACTGTTAAGTCTCTTGTTATTTAGTTGTTATTAATTCTATAAAATTCATGAACAACAACTGAAAGCCAATTTTTATGCTCACATTAATTGGAACAACAAAGACTTCACTGTCGTTATTAGTAATTTTAAGTTTCTAAAATACATCAAAACAAAGATAATAATGAAGAGGAGAGTAAACTGCTGAAAGTTATATTTGTTCAATAAAGCCAAAAATTATTCATCTTAAGTCCTATTTTTTTGTACAAATTTTGATTTAATAAATTTCAAAAATGGATATTCTTTTTTTAAACAATATCCAATTATTGAGAACTGATAAATATTTAAAGATCCATTGTATTTCATTGTTTATTTTGTAATGCAGACGATTGAAAATGATTTTAATATTTAAAATTGTTTATTTTATGATGCAAAAGATAAAATTTTTAAATGAATATCATGTATTTAGTTTTCATATAGTTTTGTTTTGATAAAATGGCAACTTCAAATATTTAATTTGATTTCGAATATTGTATTTATTTTATATTCTGCTTTAAAAAAATTTGGAATTAAGCGCGTCCGATATCGTCAACTAGAATAGTTTTTATAAAGCTTGTAGTATTTACTAACAGCTATTTTATTTGAGTCATCAATACTGTTCTTTATTTGAAGCTATAAGAAAATTTGTATTATCAATAAGGCTGACTAGAATTCACAGTATAGGAATGCAAAAATATTAATGAATTGACATTATTTTTGATTTTAGATATTTCATTAAAAAATTTCATTGTAAAATGCAGGAGATGAAATTACACATTTAAAAAGTCATCGAGCAAAAATAATAACGTGACTTAAAATATAAGAATACATATATTTGGTTGTGTATTATAATTACGATGACAGGCCAAAATAGATTCTACATGTAGGTGGGTAGAAAAATCAATTTCGAATTAAATTGATTTTTATTAACGAATTTTAAGGGATTTAACGTAATTGTAACATTTGTGAAAGTGTCTCTTTAAGTAGTAAAAGAAAAAAAAAATCCTTATTTAATCGATTATTTACTTAGCATATGTATGAGGGAACAAAAAAGAAAATATTTTTTTTAGGGGAGAAATATGAAAAATTTAATCATTATTATATTTATTTCGAATTAAAATAAACATCTGATTACAATAAACTTGAATATTTTTCAACTTTTTAAATTTTTTTTAATTGATTAAATAAATACTAGTTTTAGAAAATGTAATTACATTAGCGATTAAATAATTAACTAAAATCATAAAAAAGGAGGATAATTCATATATCTTTAATCATTTACATAAATTAAATTAGAACTATTTTTAGAATTAGGGATTTAATAAATCTGGAAATGAAAATTCTGATATAATAATAAACATTTGTGACCCTTAAAATAAAATTTAATTCTAAAATACCATTGAATAGATCGTGATAAAAATAAAAAAAAAATAGGAAAATAGCCGATTTATTAAAAAAATTCATTAATCAAATCACTTCAATATAAAACCACTGTCTTTCAACAAAATTACTTGAATCTGAACACTTCAATTAAATAAAGTATATTGAATAAGAACTTCTAAAGATGCTTTGTATCGCCATCTATCGTTGATTCTCGTAGCTAAGATAATAAAGAATTAAATAACCTTACTCCAACCCGCTTACGCAGAAAGGAACCAATTGAAAAAAAATATTTTTTTTTAAAGTTATACATTTTCTGTTTTATTTTATTTTTGAAAGATACAAATAAATGATTTATTTTCTGATTTTAATAACCGCAGGGTTCGTGATTTTTTTCGCTTAAGAAAAATTCAAAAGATTAAGAATTTGATTCTAATTTTAATGCAAATGATATGCTAATTTTGTTATGAATGATTCGGTTTGAAGGGGTATTTACAAAAACTTTTTAAAAAGCTATTTGAAATGAAATATGAGCTAAATTAGCTGTAACCATTCAGTACTTTTTTTTTTTTGCACCAGCAAAAAAAGTTAAAGAAATGATATTTTTATTTGGACTTTAAATCTCATTATTAGCATTTAAAGCGTATTATTAAAAAGATTTTTTATATTTTGCATTTAAAAACGTAAACTCACAAAATTTACGATATAAGTTAATAAGAAAAAGAAGTTTCGTGATACAGTATTTGGTAATGTAAAGGAATAATTTAATTAATAGTTTTAAGTTTTTTTTATGGTGATATTTAAAAAAGATTAAAAATTTCTTAAATTAAATTCAAAATTTCATTACATCAAAGTTTATAATATTCTTCTATTAGCTCTCTTTATGCTAAAACAGTAAATATAAACTATTTATGTTTATTAGAAAAAAATAAATTTCATCAATATCAAGAATAAAAATAGATCACAATAAAAATTCATCAATATCATTCAAAACTTTTAATTTAAAATACTTTTCATTAGCTTTTGCCATTTATACTTGCTAATATTTGTTTAAAAAAATCCAAGCAAAATTTATAATCGTATTTTGATTGAATAACAATATCTGACCATAATCGCACACATTTTTCAATAGACGTAATTTCTCCTTTATTCCTAGTAAAATTATTATTATTAATCATACAGGAGTGCATTTTAAAGTTCAAATTTCCAGCAAATTTAATAAAGTAATAAGCCTTTGACGAAACATTTTAATTAATGATCAATTTATGTTAACTGAATTTTTTAATGATGCACTTTGCATTATTTATCAATGTTTTTTATTGATTTAGAGTATATTTAGAAAACTCTTCTAAAATTAATTACTAAGATTCGCATGAAATTAATCACAAAAAACACAGACAAAACTTTTCCTGTTCTTACACTACAAGTATTTGAAGACTCTTTAATTTAGTGGAACTAATTAAATTTGATCTTTCATTAGCATTTAAGAGATTTCATTAATGAATTAATTAGATAAAGAAATTCTTTTCTTGAGGACAACGAAAAGTCAAAAGTTGAAATAATTAGAGTTAATGTAGGGCTAATGCTATTTATTTAAATATATTTCTGTAGAACTTTTAACTTTTTCAGTTAACTCATAGATGAAAGAAAATGCTTTTCGTCGAAAAATAAAAACTATATACACACTTTCCGATTTCGAAGTATTTATTTTGATTTATATCAGATATCAGATAATTGAATATTTGTTTGGCATTTTGTTTTCAAGTTATTGAGTTTTGTTAAAAATATTCTTAGCAGAAAAATTCATAACAGAACTAAACATTATAGCATATTGTTCATTTTTATTTTTACTTTAACGAGTTTTATTATGCGTTTTTCAGGAATGCCAATGTCTTGAGAGTGTGCTTTAGTTGTGTGTTAGAAGGCGATACGAGTTGGCTCCAAAAATTTATTGTTGAATCATTGCTGCAAATAGATATTTTTTTTGCCCTAAATTATGTAAAACCATCTCTCTCAAATTAAGAGCTAACTTGCTTATTTACAAAAGTTTTACAAGGTCTGTCCTGACTTATGCATCAAAGACTTGGACATTGACTTGACGTGATGAGGATGTTTTGGAAATTTTCGGTGAAAGATTTTACGTTGCATTCTTGGTGGGGCCAAGTGAATGGATCATGAAGGTCAAATTTAGAACTCTATAAAATTTATAAACAACCTAATATTGTAAAATTCGTCAAATTACAGAGACAAATGGGTTGGTTATCTGACTACGGTGAATGAAGATAGTTGCTGCAAAAAAAATATTTGTAGTACAGCCCATGGGAAATAGAACTCGGGGCAGAACCCTGTTAAGATGGATTGATTGCATCGACCAAGACCAAGATCTTAATATTTTAAAGGTTAAAAACTGGAAAATAGTTGCCAAAAGTAGAGATGTGTTTGGAGTAGGCCATGGCCCACTCAGGGCCGTTGTTGTTGTGTCCTTCCCGAAGGGAAGGAATGAATGTTGTCAGAGCCTGAGACAGGTTGGACTTCTCCACCTTCACAATTTAGGCATGGAACTGGAGGGGAGGCTTGTGGTTTCCTTTATTTGTGGTTTCCGCTGCGACCACCCACAAGACTTTCGGACCCACTGATTTAACGAGCAAGTACTCCGTGTGTACTCGGAGAGTATTTGGCATCGGGCATCGAACCCGGGCCTTACGGTCTGGAGTCCACTAGGCTACCCACGGCCCCACCCTTGGCCGTTGAGCCATTGAAAAAGCAAAAGAAGAAATCGATACAAAAAACATGTGATTAGCAGAGTTTCAAAAAAAGTATAGTATCTTTAGTAATAATACGTTAATCATTCAGTGATAGCTTAAATCATTTAAGAGCAATGGTATAACTAAAGATAATAAAGAGTTTTAGAATTCAAAGTTCATAATGAAATAGATTGTCTCACTAGATACGATTATCTCGATTAATTTTCGCTCGTTGAATACACACACTCACACTTTGAATTTTAATCAATTTTCAATTGACGATGAACATGTGGACATTATTAATTGGTTCTTTGTTATTGGAAGGATAATAAGAAGTAAATATTGGGATAGAAAAATATGCAGTTATATACAAAATTAACTTAAAATTCACATTTATTCATTAAAAATAAAAATACATCGGTTTTTAATTAAAGGAAGGAAAATAAGAAATATTTCTTTATCCATGAAAGCGTTTTAGGAATCGACTTTCTTTTGCTCTTAGAAGCACTTGTTCATAGGGTTCGAAAAGTACAATCAACCATATCAGTAAACAAGTTAAACGCTAAAATACATGAATGAGTCATCATATTTTTTTAAATATGTATTTTACAATAAAATAATTTATGTATAAGCAATATAGAACACAGACCGTGTAACTTTTAGGTAAATATTAGTATTATTTAGTATTTTCAAAGAGTGTTTATATAAATAATTTTATTTTTATATATAAATGTTTTAATTTTTAGTATATTAATGGTTTATTTTATTTTATATTATATAGTTATGTTCTTCATTATCTGTGTCATTTTTGGAAATAACACCACAGCTAATTCAACTGAAGAAAAGATACATATCGTCGGTCTAATTATCAGACTGCGTAACTCCATCTGGGATGCTAATTTGATACAGTAGGGCTAGGCGCCAAGTTGTTGTTTATGTTCGCCAAGATAGGCGATAATATTACAGTGTAATACATTAATATTACTTTCTGTTTTATTTATTTTATGTTAAAATCTTACCACCACCTCTCCCTTCGACATCTAGTTTTATTATGAAATAAAAAAAATAGTGATTACACTGATCGAACGAATAAATTAAAAGCGGAGCGCGCACTGAGGCATAGCGTAGACTAAATAAAAGGGAGAGTTTTGCTTCACCGCTGCTTGGCGTGTTTAAAGGAATCGCGCCAAAATGCGCTTGGCGTGTTGCACTTCTATATCAAATCAGTTATACAGGTGGAGTTACGCAGTCTGATAATTAGGCCGACGATGTGCAAATGTCTTGTCTTTGCTTTGCAATAAATGATTACTAAAATAATGTGGACTGATTGCTTTATTATTATTATTAACATAGTACGAAGTATTTCGAGGATACTTGACAACGGATCTTGTAAAATTCAACCACAATCAAATGATAAGGTTACGTCCAATTGAGCTTCTGGTCTCCAAAGTTCCACACCATTTTAGCATGAGGACTTTGAACCTCGGCTTTTTTTAACATGTATAATCCCTTTGTACGATGTGTCTGTAATCCACCAGATCTCAAACTCAAAAAAAAAAAAAAATTACCTATTGTTTCTAAAGGAACAATAAAATAAATTTGCTCAAATTATACGAAAATAAAAAAAAATATTAAGTGTTTACAATTCAGTACTTTTAGTTCATTGATAAACTGTACTCGTGATTTTTCTTCACATGGTTCAATATGGATATTAACATGGCATACTGAAAACCGCATGATGACCTGGGTGTTTTCCAACAGGATTTCATCTCAACTATTTCATCATCAGTGTACATTTCCTTACAAGCTTATTTTACAAGGGGGGAATTTCCTAGCATAAAGTAAGCCAAATCTTATCATTTTCCTTTGTCATATCGATTTGGATTTTAGAAACATTTAGATTCATCGTTAGTATTTTCTTTGGACAGTAAGAAAAGATTCTATCCCGTGAGATAAAACTTTTCGTAAAGAGCCCTTTTCCGTTTTGTTTTTGAAGATAACTAGTCTCCTTAAAACTGATGACGATAACTATTAGAAAAGATTATTTTTTTAGTGTGAGATCGGAACTCTCTTCAGTAGTTGGATGATTTTTTATGACATCACACAACCGATATTCACTTTTTTCATCTCCAGTAATGACACTTAGGACAGTCGAATGTTTCTTCGAAGACTTAGAATCAAGACATTTTTATGACCCTTTTTCTTCTTTTAATATTAAAAGATTTGGACTTGATTGATGACGTAATAACGGCCGATTACAACCGGTTCGGTTTGAAGATAAATTGGACTCAAAGAAGGAATATGCTTATCAGTTTAATTTTAAACCTTTTTTTTTCTGGTATTTGTTCCTATAAAAGAAAAGTCATCTTAAACTTAACATAACCATTTTCATAAAATAAGTGCAGTGAAAATAGCTTAACACAAAACTGAGAGGACTGAAATATTTTTTCGAGTTAAAGGATATTGCAAAAAAAAAAAAAAAAACCCATATATTCAACAAAATGTAAGCTTTTTACAGTTTATTTTAATTACAATAGATATATATGCATGTATTTAATAAAAACCAATGAGCCAAAACCATTCAAAAGAACTTAGAGAAATTTAATACAAATTTTTTTCATGTTAGTTTGAAAAACAAAACATTTATCGAGTTTTTAAAAAGTAATCTGATATTTTTTTTATATTGTCTTTTTTAGCATCAAATTGTCAACAAATTGTTTGATGTCGTCAATTTTGTAATTCATTTTATCATTTGAATGTGCGTCTGTATAACTTCGCATACTTTTCATGATGTTCCTCATTTCAAATGACGTGCGAACAGGAGCTGCATTATTCATTTCATTTTCTTTTTGGAATCTGCATCGATGATGTTTTTTTAGCTTTGAAGAAAATTATTGCAGACAAAATATCTTTGTCTGCCTTAATTGGGGTTGTACACACATTATTATCATCTACTTCAACGAATTCTTCCAAAGATACAGTAAAGCAGTCAAATCTGGCTGATGTTTTCCCTATTTTGCTCATTCTCAGAAGGGAAATCTTTTCGTGTTAAGCAATTTTCATTTCGTTTAAAAGGAAAAAAAAATGCATGAAAATATATAGTAGTTTGTCGGAAACGTTGTATTATTTCGTGTTAAGCGTTTCCGTGTTAAGGGTATTTCACGGTATCGCCAAAAACGTATTCAGTACATATATGTCTAATGAGAAACCATGAGAAACCATCTTTTTAGCTTCAATTTATTTTTTTTTCAAATTAGCATACATTATGAATTATAATGTAAAATTTAAGTATTAGTGTAGTGTAATCAAGATTCAAAGAGAGCTCAATTCAAAAAGGTCACTTTATAAAGACAATCACGTGTTCATGACTTAATTCAAAACTGACATTAAACTAACTTGTTTTTCTGTTTGTAAAGTTTAGATAAAATTTCAAATTTCATAATTGGGTAAAGGGGCTCAAGTACAGTAAGACCCCGCTTAACGCTGTTTCGTTTACCGCTGTTTCGGCTTAAGGTATCCGACTACGTTCGGAACCGTGATTTTGAAAAAGCGTATAAATGGATTATATTTATGATATTTAGTGTTATTTGGATTAGAAAATGTATATAAAATTGTTTTAAGAATAGTATTACAATAAAAAATTATTTAAGTACAATATTTTGACAAAAAATGAACATAGAATGACCCATTTTCAAAATATTCTCCTTTTGTGAAAAATGCTTCTATTATATAATAATATTTTCCCTGTATATAGCTCAGACCTTTCTACAGAGGCTCAACTAGAATTTTTGAAATATATAACTTAGAAGTGGGTTTATCCATATCTTACGACAAAAGAGGGGAGCAATTTTAAGAAAAAAACGCCGATAATTATTTCAATTGGTGGTAACTCCGAAAATAATGTCTTTACTTTATATAAGCAAAATATTATTATTTTAGAAGCATTTTTTAAAAAAGGAGAATATTTTGAAAAAAGGTTATTCTAAGTTCATTTTTTACCAAAATATTGCATTTAAATAATTTTTTTTTGTCAAAATATTCTTAAAGCAACCGTATACATGTATTCTAATCTAAATGACACTAAATATCATGAAAATTATCCACTTACGCGCTTTTTTAAAACCACGGTTCCGAACGTAGTCGGATACCTTAACGCTCTTTTATTTGAATTGTGGGATTCCCCGAAATTACACACAGTGGTAGGCTTCCCAATATTCGAAGCAATTTATCTGTGTTTCTTCTTTCCAGCGGTTTCAGACGTTTGTTAACGTTATTGTAAGTATAAATTTATATAATATAACGATTGCTATAGTGAGAAATATTATGGTTTTTAGTTTTTATCATGGGGGATAGTAAATAACATGAAAATAAAGCAGCAAGAAAAAGCAGGAGCAAATTTTGACAGGAGTTCAAAGGCAAGACGGGGCGTTATGGATGCCTTATCCACTTACCAACAACTTCTTACAGAGCGCAAAAGGAAAACGCAAATTACATTAGATGCCTTCTTGATAAAAAGGCAGAAAATTAGAAACACGGAAGATACTGTATGATCTGGAATATAAACATACTGACTTTGAATTTTATTTATTTGTATATGTATATTCATTTATTATGTTTCTATATTTGTAAGAAATACATTTTTGTTTTATTGTTATAAAACACATAATTAATAAATTTAATGATAAAATACCTGGCCAGTTTTCTACCCATCTTCTTCCCCTAACCTCATTATTTACATGATGAGATAACCTCGTTTAACGCTGTTTCATATTACGCTCTACTTTGATGGAACGTATACCCCGCGTTAAGCGGAGTCTTACTGTATAACGGGAGAAAATTCATTAAAAAGACTGTAAAATTTTTAAAAATACTTATTTTATTCGTGTGCTTTTAAATTATGTACATTTTTCTCATTTATGTACGTTATTATTGTTGAAAAATATGTGCTTTTTAAAAAAGAAAGTTTCTGCAAAGGCAAAAGCATGAACTGATAAGCTGGAAACACAGGATTCCATTTATCGTATGATTATGACGTCACATGAATTCACGTACTAATTGGCTAGAACCACGAATTTTTCATTATTATGAGACGTCATAGTCACATGATAGTGAGCATTAGCCCATTAGCCGTTTTCTTTGTGAGTGGTGAAAATCCATTTTATAGTATAAGGAGATATTTACCCCTTTCAAAGTAATTATACTTGTAATTTCATTAACCTCGTCAACTTATATTGACAAAATGATAAAATTTTTGAAGGATTTTTTGGGGAACTGTTCATAAATAAAAAGCTCATTGCAGATTGCATTCAGTGTTACAATTAACTAACTTTTTGTCAAAAATGGACTTACACCGTTTTCAAAGTAAACGGCTTATATGTCAAGTCATCTTTCAAATAATTATTAGCAAAATAGAATATTGTAAAGAAAATTGCAATAATAAAGCCTCAAATATCGAGCAGAAGAAAGACAGACCGAAAAATCAGTTCTAAATATGCCATAAAAATACCGATCCATTATACTGTGTTATATGTATTCTTATGTTTTGTTTGTAATAAAACATATAATTCAATCTCCGGCTGTTAATATAAAAATTAATGTTTGGCTCATTTTCGAATAAATTATTATTTCATTAAAATAATATAATATTTTTAAAAAATAGTGAAAAAGTTTTAGTGAAAACACTGCGAGCCAAAGTTAGAGATGCAGTATTGTAAATTAAACGTACTACCTTCCAAATTTGGAACGTAGAATTGATGAGTAATACTGTAATTTTGCAGAATAATAAAACAATATTTGGGAACAGGAAATGAATTTTCTATTTTGAAGAAATATGCTACTTACAATTTTTATTTCTTTAAAAGCCTTGAGACATAAAAAAACATTTTAAAGCAATGACATAAGGGGGAATTTTTTAAAAAACAAACATTATTAAATAAAAATAATGTAAGTAAAATATATAGCAAACTAAAAAAAACCCTAATATATTTTTGTGATAAAATTTAATCACATATGTAATTTTTTTGTATTTGCATACGAAATTTGGACATTTTTAATTAGAATTCGTAAAAATATATATGCAGATGTGTGTGTATGTATACAAGCTATATCAATATGAAAATCATACTAAAATAATTTAGCTTAAAATTATTGGAAGAAAAGAGAGCATCTTAATTGCAAATAAACTCTTTGAAAAAGTAATGGTGGCTTTAAAATGAAAATAAATAAAACATATTCCGAGAAGTAATAATCTGTTTTCTAAATCACACAATACGTTATTTATAAGAATATATTTTCACAAATAGGCCTTAAATATTTTTTCTTTTCTATTTTAAAAGAAAAAAATTAAATTTTTAGAAACATATACAGATGATTTGCACATTTAGTTTAAATTTATTCTATTTTTAATAATGGAATTAATATTATTATACTGCTTCCTAGTCCTGGAGGACTTTAATCGTATTGCGGAATTACAATTTCTGCAAAGTAATCTTCATAACTATAACGACATACCATTCATTCAATTACCCTGCACCCTCTTGTTCACGAAGCTTCCACTGAGGACAAGATTTTAAGAAACTTTTGACCC
>BMAV01016961.1:325951-356708 GCA_019973955.1 Trichonephila inaurata madagascariensis | reverse complement strand
AGAATATACGATACGAAAAAAGCAAAATAAATTATTTGATTAAAATTGCCACTATTTTATTTAACTAAAAATTATTGGTTTTTTGGCCACAATCAGTTGGGGGGGGGCTCGGGTCCGGCCCCTTCCCAAAGCCCTTGATTTTTTTCGATTGATTATACTCCTATGTATATAGCACGTAAAATTTAATTAAATATTTGTCATTAATAATTTTATTAAATTATGTGCTAATTATTCATTCAATAATTAATTTTTTTCTGTTTTTTGTGCCCGGAAATTGACAAAATCAAACGAATATGTTATGTGGCGTATTGGAGCATGATACGAGAATAGTGAACTTTCGATCCTGGACTCCCTTTCCTTTGAAAAATGCCTGTGTGCGCCAATGGGTACAATTCATACCTTTTCTGAGGTGCAAAGTTAACTAACAAATGCAATCATTTTAAAAAGGGGTGGCCTTCCGTTATTCTACAATTCCACATTTTGGCCTTTGGGACAAAACAATTGCCCTCCCCTGGCTAGAATATTCTAAATAAAATAAGAAACGAGGAGTGAGAGTTATATTAACGTCGCACTATAAAAGAACACCAGGACTATTGGTGACAGTACCATTAATTTTGAACCTCGACCAAGTGTCCAAGAGCAAGGGCCAAGCTACCGCCGTATCAATGATACGGAGCCCCCAAACTTCAGGGGCTCTCAAATGTGTTGTAAAACGTTAAGGGTTTCCAAAAAAGGGCCCCTAAAGAATTTTAATACAGGGATTAGCTACGCCAGTGACCAGGACGACACCTGAGCTGGAACCCTTATCCCAAATTATACCATACCACACAACGGGACGACATTAAGCCTCGACATATTTAATATGCATCTGCTACTTCTACACGGTCGGTTTTCAGGGCTGCGGAAGCCCAGTGGCCAAGGTATCGGATCATGGCAGGCATGTCATGAGTTCGAGCCCTGTACCACTAAAGACCCGCCGTGTAGGGCAGCGATGCACGTTAAATCTGTCGAGAGCTGAAACGTCTTCCCGTTATTGTGATGTGGTAGTTAGGAGAGGGATGTGCCCGCTCAGGTGTCCTCCACGTCACTTGACCATGATTCAAAATTACGTGGTCCGTCGCCAAAAGCCCTCGTGTAGCTTAACAGTGCGACGTTAATATTCACTCACTCACTCACGGCCGGTTTTCAGTGGTAAAAGGACTCGAGCCTTCGAAACTCCGGCCACTAGTTCGTGACCATAAACATTTGTCTACCGCGGCCACAAGAAAGAAGAGGAAATCCTATATTAGTACGTTTATCCATATTCTTTTTTTTTAAGTCACTTCCCCCAAATTTTTTTATATAAGTATTCCATAAATGTAAGAGATGGTTACTAAATACATTGTTTCATTTCCAAAAAAAAATACTTATGTATTTTATTAAAAGAAGTAAAAATGTCCTTTTCACTAGTATTTTATCTCAGAACACTTGAAAAATCAATAAACAAAGATCCTTTCTCTGTCCATGTTTTTTATTCCTCATACACTCTTATAAGTTATTTGGGAAATTTAGAAGATTCATTAGACGAAGAGTTACTCTTCGTCAGCAAGAACAAGTATGAGTTATGGTCCGCAATTTCCTGGGAGAAACTCCTTTGGCATTTTGTCAGCGAAGCAAGGTTGTCTTTCAAGACGTGATGCTTTGCTAATGGATGTTCCGTTTTACGGTTTCATGTAGTAAATGATGTAATGTTGATAAATATTTATCGCGTAATTCTCTGACATGTATAATTTACATAGTCCAGTAAAGAATTCAAAGTTTCAAAACTCTAATCTTCTGATTAACTTATATAAAAGATGCTGCATGAAAAAAAAATTATGCTTAAATAATTGCAATTAGGAAATAAAAAATGTTTTGTTGTGCTTTTGTTTTGAGGTGAATGTCTACGTTTGGAGCTGAGATTTTGAAAATACGTATTAATATATATATATATATATATTACATTTGAGGTCATTTAAATTAGAATATATCTATCAAATGGTTTTAACAAAATTATTACGAGAAAAAATTATTTAAATGCAAATTTCTTTGCCGAAGCTGAAAAAAAAGAATGGCATATTTTCAGAACATTCTCCTTTTATGGAAAATGCTTCTATAATAATAATATTTTTCCTGTACATAGCTAAGAGTTCTCTATAGAAATTAAACGGATTTTCTAAAATTCCCATTATTTTTAGAGTTATCAATAAAAATAATAAATGGTGTTTTTTGTTAAAATTTCTTTATTCTGATACATTAAAATATGTGAATGAATCTGCTTTTAAATTATTTATTTCGAACTTCTTTGTTCAGGATCTGTACAGAAGTTTCAGCTATATAGAGGCAAAATATTATTATTATAGATACATTTTTCATAAAAGAATGTTTTGAAGATATGTTATTCTTTCTTTTCAGTTTTTAAACCAAGAATTGCATTTAAGTATTTTTTTTATTGTTATTATATTCTTAAAACAATTTAATATGTACATCCTAATTCAGGTAACACTAAATATCAAAATAATTATTCATTTACACGTTTTTTAAAATCTCGGTTTAGAACGTAGTCAGCCAACTTTAATTTTTTAACATGCACAAATGATAAAAATTAACTAGAATAAGCAAATGCTTCAAAATTAACAAGTAATATAAAAAAAAATTAAGTCAATTCCTACTTAGATCAACAAAGAAAAATTTTATTTTAGCTACTTTTTATTAAATAGTTATAATTAATATAAATATGTATATACATAGGACAGAATTACAATATTAAGTGGTAATTAATTTTTATTCATATCATTAAAGTATCGTATTGTCATCCAAAACAATCGTGTCTATAAAATTTCAGTTCAACTGAATGCTTTAAAAAGTGAGAAAAAATCCTTTTCAAGTTTTGACACAAGTCGCCAAAAGGGTCTCTAAGTCACCAAAAATGAGGCCAACGTGGCTATGTGTATTTGTAATTCTTTAAATAATTAGTTTTAACCAATTAATTTTTATTAATTATAATTAAATTATATTGTATTGTTATCCAAAATAATCATGTATATAAAATTTCAGCTCAATTGAGTGCTTTAAAATGTATTTTATTAACGCTTGAAAATTCCACCAAGATAAATAAATAAATTAATTAATGGAGAGTGCGAGCTAATAGTAGGAATTGAAAAACTGATTATTCTCATTTTCCTCATGTATCCAATTCAAAATCACACAATACCATGAAATCAGATTTTTCTATGTTCTTGTCATCAAAATTAAGGAATAGTTTTCACTGTATATTTTAATGATTGGATTTACACCAGTACGATGGCAATACTTATAATATCATATCATGATATCGTTCGATGTTACAACTAGCAATCACTTATTGTATATATTATATATAAAAGGAGCAATGTAATAGATTAAGTAAACAGCATCCTACGGGGAATTACCTAGCCCATCAAGAAAAAACAGCTGAAACGCAAGCAGTAAATTTTAGTACGTTGTTTTTGTACCTAGCACACTAAAACCTAACTTTTAAGACAAGTTTCCTTACTGAAATACCTATTGCGCACATGTTGAAAATTGTGTAGCGATACTCTTACAGAAACATGTTCTTCTTCAATGCTAAACTTTTTATCATTTTAGACCATTTGGAAGAAATGCGTTCATTTCTCATCAATTATTGACCATTCACACTATATATACATCTATGTATATAAATCTATATCTTATACATATGTATATACATCTATATCTTATACATATGTATATACATCCATTTCTTAAACATATGTATATACATATGTATGTATGTGTATACTTTACCTAATTATTAACTGTTTAAAGGCTCCAAGAAGCTGCAAGTACTTACTATGATGTTGTTTAAGAGTATAGTAGCTTATTTCAACATTACATATGCACATATTAATATCTGCTCATTCTTTTAATCCATTTGACTATTTCTGTAAGCCAAAGTTTAGGAAATCTTTTTCGTATGAATGAAACAAAATTTTAAAACATGTAACAAGAAATTCTGAAGAACAGTACTATTAGCTTTTAAATTAGTATCATTTTTTTCATACAGCAGATATTTATTACAGAATTCTAACTTTATAATATTATGAAGATTGTCACGCGGAACACACTAAAATTTAAATCTTGATAATCATTTTTTTTATGGAAAAAACACCGATTCTTATTCGATTTTGTAATTTATTATGTAAGACACCACATGTGTAACATAAATTATGGTTATTTGAGTAAATCTTCTGTTAATTTTTGAGACATGGCTCAGGTTAAAATATTTACAAATGAACATAAACACAGAACATTTTTAAACTGAAAAACCCATTAAAAAGGGTTGAAAACATGGTGTACGTAATTTAAAGCGTAGTTCCTGATTTATTATAGCAGGTGTAACTTTGTTTTCAACAGTATTGTTTTTTTTTTTTACTTACCATCATGAAAATGATCACGTGTGTGAAGTTTCTGCTTGTCAAGAAATTATAGGTAAACTATTGTGAATTATAATATTAGTAAGACGCGGAGATGGGAATTATAATTCTTTGAAAATGGTATTAAAATAGAATTAATCCCTCATATAAATCGCTGAAACTTGAATTATTAGTAAAATATTTTTGGAAAAGTATAATTAAGTTAGAAATAAAATAATTTTTAAAAAAAGATTTGAATTTTTTTTCTTTTCATGTGAAATATATATTTGTCTATTCAAAAGATGCATAAGTATTAGTATGTTCTCTTAATAGTAAGAATATTAACTATTTAGTCTTTTTTTAAAGTTAATATGCCTTTTGTCATTGAAGTAGTTTTTGCATTTTTTTTACTTGGTTAGATTGCTTCAATGAATTTTAATTCACCGAATAACAACGTCAGGTTGATCCTCTATCTTATTATTATCTTTGTTTTGAGGTATTTTAGAAAATTAAGTTGTGCAAATGGCAACATTCAAGTAGTTTTTTTTTTATCTTGTTCTAGTTTTTGAGAGAGAAAAAAGACCTTTTCGAGTTGCTATTCATAAGCCTTAGAGAATTAATAACTATTAACTTAATAATTATTAGAAGTCTTATGCCATTTATGCTTTTTGAGTGTTCTTTTTAAATGTTACAGCAATAAATTACAATGACTATAATCACAATCCTTCTGATTTCGAATCCATAACGGAGTAACCATTTTTCACTTCATGAATTCGAATCACTTAAAAAAAATAAGAGCTGCATTTAGAAAAACTTGCCGAGTTGAATAAAACAAAAACCTAAAGGAAAAACTAGTTGATATTTCAAATAATTTAACGAATATTTGAACGTCATAGAGAATAACATTATTATTCTACATTATCTGCAATACAACTATATATAAGTAGATTGGATCTTGTTGTTTTGCATAATTGGAGACATTTCATGAAATTTATTTTCAGTGATGCTTGATAAATGTTGTTTAAAATAACAGAATATTTCTAGCTTAGTTACACTTGCTACGCGATTAGAGTACCTGTAATTGGAGTTTTCTTTTTTTTAATGAGCATATTACATAATAAAATCGTATTATTGAAAAATACTTTTCTTATGTAAAGATTTTTTTTACATAGTAAGACTTTCACGATGTTATAGATAAATTGAAGAAATCAATTTTTTTTATTTCCGTGAATTCGTTAATTTCCTATTTGGTGAGGTACAACCATTTAAAACTCCGAGCACATCTTATTAAACGGAAAAAAGATTTAAAGTACCTATGACTTTTAAAGTCTTATGATTTATAGTTCATAAAGAAATTTTACGAGTAACATATCTCAACAATAAAGATTTTATTTGATTTAAAAACAAAATAATAAAATCAGATGGAGGAAAGACAGAAATAACGCTTACGAAGAAAAAAAGAGGAAATGTTTATATTAGTTGTTTACCATCTATATCCATTGCGAAAATGAAAAATTCCTTTAAAAGCACTCAGCTTACCCTCAAGGAAATAACCGCCAAAAAGAATTGCAGATGCTGTAGATACAATTTAAATGTCCCCAATGGCTCCAAAAGCTTTTACAGTTCTTTTAAAAGTTTTGTCGCTGTCTTTCTGTCGCTCCGCGTACAAATAAATTGATTCCATGTTCAGCCGGAAGGCAGTGTACGAATAGATATAGAAATCAGAGAATCTCCAGGCAGAAAGTTAGATCAATAACGTATTTTAGCATAGATTCTTTACCGTTATACTTATTTTATATTCCATCATCTATCTTCCGTGCAGTGTCTTAGCTTGACATTATGAATTCTCGATATGCTGTTACTTGAAAGCCTATTCATTTTGTGTGACCTATGCGCATAAGTGGTAGTGTCTTGTGTAATATTGATTGTTATCTGGAAGGAATTTTTACAAGCATCTTCATCTTAAGGGGACACAGTACGATTCAATTGACAAAAATCGGTCACAAAATCAAAATTAATTTTTTTTAGCCTAAATTATTCTTTATATACTTTTCTATAACCTTACAAAATTTGAAAGTTCTAAACTTAAATACAAACACACACACACACACACAGAATTCTGATAGCTTTTACGTTCGTTTTTATTTACCCCTGTGGCAAACAAAAACTTTAAACTTACTTATCTCAGAAAGATAAAATAACTAGTCTGTCTTCATTTAAAATGCTAAGACTTTTTTTCTATTGTGCCTAATGCTTTGGATATTTTTTTACCTATTGCTAATAGTATATGTAACAAAAGTTGGTATACATTTTTGAATCAAAACAACAATAATTTTTTTTAAAAATAATTGAACTCAGAATTTATACCTTTTTTAAGGAATTTTCAATAAGCCTTCATAAAAGGAAGTATTGAACGAATACCAATCATGTTATCAAAAATCCATACCAACTTTTGTTATACATAGTTTGATGTACTTGTAAATCAAATTTGATGCATGTATGAAACTTTTTGTAGGAGGAGTAGCATTTTAAAATCTCTTCACAAATTTTAAGTTTTTTCCTTAAAAAATTAAATGTCTATCTTTTTATGAAATGTTGAGCACAAAATCTGCTTAACATAGTATACACACATAGGGGGCAACCAAACAAATTTTGAAAATCCTTAAATTAAAAATTTTTGCGTAAATTGTACCATGTCCCCTTAATAAATGCTTAGCAAAGACTTCGAATGTATGTTTATCTTTTACAATTTGTGTCATAATCTTATAACAATTAATCCCTTAAGAGGTCAATTTTTTGCGCAAAATGTTCCAAAAAAGGCAGACTTTTATTACATATAACTAAACATAATGCTTAATAGAATATGAAAATGGAAGAATTTTACTTTAAGTTTTCGCACTATTTTTTTATTTTATAATTGTGGAACACAAAAACCCTTAAATGTCTACGTTTTATAAGCCAATTCTGTATGCTATGAAAAATGCTTCCTATAGTTTCCTCATATTTCCCTCTTACGAAATTCCATTTTTTCTCAAGCAACAAAAATTGCGCATTGTTTAGCCATCCTCTGTTCTTTATCGATTATTTTCAAGAATTTTAATTGTTTACCTCAATGGTAAGTTCCCGCCTTCAAAACAAAGAAAATCCCGGATGAGAAGTACGGACAAACTAAATCTCTTAAAAACACTAGCCCTAATAACCTCACTTTAAGTATTAAAAAATACGTGCAAATCAAAGATAGAAAGAAGAAAATATCAATGCCCATACAGTGCTGGGGGAAACTGGTTGTGGCTGGCTTTCGGTAGCCCGTATGGTATACGGGCAAACCAATTAGGAGGATAATTAATATTTATTGAACATGTCGATTATGTGTTTATCTATACCAATTTACATCATGTTTCTAATAATAATTAATGAATAATTCCAAAATAAGTATTTATATTTTCATGTATATAATCAATTTTTTTACAGAGCAAAAATTACTAACGATATTAATATTTTGATAAGAAAGTGAATTGATTTAAAATGCATGTAAGATGTGTTTGCTTTGATATCAAATAGTTATAATTTAAAGTCCTTAAAGTATTAAATAGATATTTCAAACATATCTTAACCCTCTAAGCGGTCTGCACTTAAAGTCTTGCCATTTTGGAGATGCTTCAAAAATGCACCGCACATATTTTTTTGCTTTCAGGTGGGGTTCTCAAAAGCGGTTGAGCCGTATTTTTAAGAATGCGGCTCGGCCGCTTTTGGGAATCTTACTTGAAGGCAGAAAAAGCATCTCTGGAATGGCGGAATTTTACGTGCAGACCGCTTGGAGAGTTAAAAAGAAAGATATTCGTAACAGTTGGATCCATGATTCAACAAGAATGACTTTTCTTTTAATGTTGCTCACTCTTACAGTAAAAATTCTGATCAAAAATTGATTGATCAAATTTTCTTCATATTTTTCTCAATTGTGTTTCGTTTTATAAACAATGTATCACGCTTCCTTCTTTTTTTTATTTGGTTGATATGATTTTCTCATTCACTTTTTTAATTCTAAACCTTGACCATGCTGTACAGCAATAAGAAACAGTTTCAAACCTCGTAGATCTGAAAATCGCTTTTGATTAAAAAAGAATAGTTTCAAACATATCATAAGATATTTTCAAAAAATTATGTTACGTTTGGGACATTTTTTCATTTATGTAATGTAATTTTAGATTTTTAAATTCTAACTAACCTTACAACGGTAGAAATACCTGTTAAGTAGAAGGAATACATTATTCGTTCTATATGCAGCACGAAGAGTAATAGGGCGAAAACTTGAGTGTCTAAGAAAATCTCCCATGTAGACAGCCTCAAAATACATACAAAAATTTCTTCATTTACGAGGGTAATTGGCTCTACTAAAATTGTAGGTAAAAAGGGAAACCGTGAATATAGAACTACCCATCCCCATTTATATATTATATGTATATATACTCCTCCTCGATTTCCAACGATAATTCGTGCATAACGACTTAAAAAAAGGAAAAATAAACATATTGGTAGTGTTAAAAAGGTAAAGAAAATGACGCATAGAGCTAATATTTAGAGTACATCGTCAACCTAAATATCAGAATGCGTAACTCCAAAAAGAAACTAAAATTTAATAAAGGGGAGTGCTACGAGCCAAACATCGGTTGTTGTCGAGTTACGTGAAATCCAAGATGACGGCCTAGGGGTAGCAAATCGTCAAGAAAACAAAATTAAAGAACATTTTTGAAATATATTTTAAAACCGTGGAAAAGGGTTACTGAGAGTAAAAAACCAATTAAAATTAACTCTAATACACGTTATCCCCATTATAACCACATTACCACACAATAAAGATATAAAAGTAACCATATTGTAATATTATCGCTCATCTTGGCGAACATAAACAACAACTTGGAGCGTAGCTCTCCTATATCAAATTAGCGCCCCAGAAGGAGTTACGCATTCTGATAATTAAGCCGACGGTATATAATTCCTTTTGCACAACATATATAATCCTTATAGAGAGAGAGATCGAATAGTCATGTTTCATGTTCTATTTTTTAAAATCCGTTTCAGTGAAAATAATGTTGAAAAATGTAAACACGATTCTTGATCAGTTCTATTTGAGACTAAATTGAAGCAGAACTCGACAGCGTAATTGCAACCTTTTCTATAGCAATATTTAAAACTCTTTGAATACAGAAGAGACCCTGTATAATATATCTCGCATTTTTAACCGTTTTAAACATTCGCAATGCGTTGCAAGTAAATTTACAGAATTAAAAATCTAAATTCAAAAAAATATCCTCAAATTTGGGCATTCACATAATACAATCAAAAGCGTTGAAGTAAATAGCGATTGCATAAGAGGGATTAGTGAATCAAAACTCTTTCAGGGTGCCATTTTATTTAACGTTTTAAAAAAGAGTTTGATGGAAAACCGAATTTTTTTGCTAGAAGTTTACTATTCCAGCTTTTTTTTTCTAGAATTAGACACATATGCGCTTAAAGCACCCAAATGAATTGATCTTTAGTTTCATTTTTAATTCCCAATTTTTTATCAAGTGATCTTAACAAACTTTAGAGAATCACGGTACATTCTATTCATAAAGACTGTTCCTTATTTCATCATTAGGATAAAAAGAAAGACCTGTAAATAGATCTTGTATATAAATAACAATAGAAAAAGTACTTATATATTTAATTATAGACGACACGATCGAATAGTTATATTTGGCTGGCGATTAAAAATAGTTTAAAATAAGCCGACTGGGTGGCATGGTTGGTTTGTCACTAGACTTCTGCACCCAAGGTTGCGAGTTCGATCCCGGCCCAAGTCGGTGAATTTTCATGATGCAGAAAATCATCGTCGTCGATTATACGGCTTGTAAAAGATCCCTAGAGTGTCTGTTTGGCTTGGGTGCTCTTAGCAAAATTAAATCTTAGTACAGGTTCGCATCGTCAGAGCTCAGGTGCCTCCCTCTAGGGAGGAAACTGGGAGTGTCGTCTTTGTCACTTGACTGAGGTTAATAATTTCGAGGTCCGTCGTCAATAGCTGGAGTGCAACGTTAATAAAGGATCAAATTCCCGTTCAAATACAAGCAAAATATTAATAATGTATTTGCATAAAATACCAAATCCATGGATTTTATATTGATTAAAAAACAGTCTAAAACTTATTCAAAATCATTTTCAGTTGTTTATGTATTATTTTTTCATGTTTTTTGGTCTGTATATATATTTTTTATACGAAGCAATTATTCTAATGGAGATATATTTCCTCTACCAGATCCTGCACGCATCATTTATTATTTTTTAGTGAGGTGAGCCAATGGTTTGACGCTGCATAGAAAGAGCTTTCCATTAACTGATTAATAATGAATATTGATTAAAATAAAATAGTCACGTACGTATGAAAGGAATAATCCGTATAAACGAAATATTGTAGTATTTTTGCAAATTCCTAATGCTAGGGAAAACATTTCAGCTTATTTAAACGTTTTGATTTTTTAAAAGACTTTATATTTTATTTTATAAATTTAAATTTGTTATTAGAATGATAGATAAAAAAAACTATTTAAGGCACTTCATTAAGCATTGTAAAAAAAGCATATTGTAATGATAAACTTTTTTTTACTTTGGAAAGGTAATTTTTATCAAACAGTTTCATTGGAAAACTGTTATATAACAAACTATACATAAACTTTAAAGTACAAATTAAATGTTAATCTAGAAAATCTGATCATCATAATAATATTTTTCCTTCGTTATTTTTTTAAAGATATTTAATTTGACGAAACGATTTTTGTTTTACAGCTTTCACTACAAATTTCGATTGGTTAGTAGAATTTCCGGTAAATAAATTTAAAACATTTCCATCGTTAAGCACTGTAAAAACGAAAATACCAATCATAATATGTTGTAATGATAAATTTCTTCTAATTTAACAAAACTAATTTTTATTCAAACAACTACATTAGAAAATCATTATGGAAAAATACTATAATTTAAAAGTGCAAGTTAAATGACAATTTAGAAAAAGTCACCAGAATAAAAATATCTTTCTTCGTTGTTTTTTAAGCAAACGATATTCTTATTTCATAAATTTCACTTATCTACAAAATCTTAAATGCACCCGTGACGATTAAAATTATTTTTATACAACTATTCAGCTAAGAATAAATCTTTTCCAGTACTCGTCATCAATCTGGCAATAATTTAATTACCACTTTTTCAAAGGATTTAGTGGCAATCTTGGCTCCATTTTAAAGAGTTATTAGTCTTATTCGTCGTTCTATATTATGTTTGTTGGGGAGGGGGGTTTCGTGTTAGAACAATCATAATTTAAAGATTCTATTTCCTGTGATCCTTAATTGTATTATTTTCCCACTATTTATCAGCAACCAGGTACGTTTTTTTCTTAAATATTTATAAATCTCTTATTTGTTTAAAAAAATTCTTTTTATTATATTACTATTTCATTATTCAATATTTACACTTACGCCATCTTTTGATATTTTGGAATGGTTTTTACTTTAGGAGAGTTTTTTGAGAATATAACTGTAGATTTCGACAACATAAAGTACAACTCACTTCACAATTGCTTCAACTTAATTGATTGCGTTTATATACAAGCTATAATTAATCATAAAAAGTTTATATATTTCAACGATAGTAATGATAAATGAACGTTTTTAAATTTTAACTCATCATAGTTTCAATGCATTAGGAGCTAATATATGAGTATTAATAAGTTCAGTATATGAGGAAATCTTAACTGTACATAATATTTTAGGAAAAATGGTAAAAGTTCCATTTTTTAAAATAATATTCTCAAATTAAAGATTTTATTAAGGTTATACATTATCGAAATCACGCCTACGTCTTAATTTTGTGTTTTCAAAAAATCTATTATTCTCTTTCCACTTCATTTTGAATAAAATTAGAAATGTGAGATAGTGAAAGTCTGATATTTTTGATGCAAAATGAAATTTCTGAGTATTAAGACAGAAAGACAATTCTGAAAAATATATAAATGAAACTATCAGAATAATAAAAAGGAAACTATAAGATATATGTGTTTTAAATTCCATAAATACGAAAACTTCCTTTAAAGAAAGCTGAAAAGAAAGAAATTTTGCTCTACACAATACGTGTATATATTTCTCACAATGTTTTTCTAAAATTTAATTCAAATGATATTACTTATTTCAAGAGGGGGAATTAAACTTAAATAAAATACTTTCTATTTTTCTATCTTCATTTTAAAAAAATTCATATCGCACAGAGCTTGATCTGTTGATCTGCATAATAGAATAAGTTGAACTTTCTACGATAAGCAAATTCTAAGATTCATTATGAATTTAAATAGAATTGTGAAAGTGAATATTTAATATATGACATATAGGTGATGTGATTGGTTTTGTTAATGAGATAGGTATAAAGAGATTACATAAGAAATACTATGCACGCTTAAAATTTAACCGTAAAAATTCGGCATGTTCTTTCTATGTTTATTTGTACAGATAATTTTGTTTAATTTCTGCAAACGAAAGAACTCTAAGAATTGCTTGTAAAATTTGAAATGTCAGCACTAATTTCACACTGATTAATATAATTTGTATATTAGTGTGGATTTACTATTTTGAATCTAAGAATCCCCAAATGTTATACGCAAACTTTGAATAATTCGAAGAATTTCTTGCAAAATTTGAAGCAAACGCAAGTTACAAAATGTGTGATTTTTTGTGATATTCTTATTTCTTAAATTACAGAATTCTGATTTGTTTTACGCAAATGCCTTAAAATTGGAAGATTTTTTAGTGGATATTTTAAAGTGGACTCACTGATTGTCGATGTATTACTTTTAAATCAAAACTGGAATCACATTATCGTATTTTTCCAAGTCAATAATTCACCATCCATTCTATATATAGCTAATGGAAAATGCAGTAAGATGATTATTCTTTTTTGAATATTCAAACCATTACAATGTTTTCTAGGTTTATCAGGCGTTTTCTAGGCGTACGAAATTCTTTAAATGTATGTTAAATATATTTAAAGAATTTTGCGCTTAAGCATTTGATTTTATAAGCCGTCAGTTATTAACATTCAAGTCAGCACTTCTGCAATGATACATCACTAATTCAATCCAAAGAAAAAAAACTTTAGATATTGAGAAACAAAAAGAAAAATGATATCTAAGAAACGATACGTGTATATGCATTAAAAAGATGAATTTTCATGCTGCAAAATAGTTATTAAGGTTTACAAGCTTTAAACTAGTCAAAATTGGACTTATATATGAATGAAACTACAGCAGTCATATTAAAATTAGCCACAGAATATAGTTGATTCAAACATTATGAACGTGCAACAAAATAACTAAAAATGTCAATAATAAATGAAGTAATACTTTTATTGGTTTATAGAAAAGGCTATTTAAAGAAATTTAAGAAATTGTAATTGTTTGAATTCTAACAATAAAACACCTTTTTATTATTCGTAGATATACATATTGTTACAAATGTATTTTTAGGATTCGTAATTGATGGAAGTGAAATAATAGAAAATTTATTAAATAAATATAATCAGAACTTTTTAATTGATCTTTGTGTCTATTTTGGGGACATTAAATTTTCCCGTGACCAGTGATGCTCACGTGTTCAATTCTATTGATTCAACTGGTCTCTGAAAAAAAAATCTGTAAGATGAAAAAAAAATTTTTTTCGAACAAGTCTGGTATGACTGAAATAAAAAAAATTTATTATATAAAAATGTGTGTTACAATGTAACGGTTTAACTTTAAAGATTATTTCAGAAATCTGCAAAAATGGGAAATTAACACTATTATATTTTCAGAAAGATTGCATTAAAAATGAAAATTTAAAAAAAGTTTTAATAGGGTTATATGATTAGAAATATAACACAGCCGATGATTATCATTACGGGCTGCGATATTTATTCGAATTGTTAAAAAAAGCACTAAAAACTAAAGGTTCAAAATTTTTTCTAACTTTCTGCACAAATTTCAAATTTTATAAAATAAATTTAAGAATAAATACAAAATGGATCAAATTTTAAAAAATCAAATTTCATTTATCGTCTATATTTACCTTTTTATGTAAATACTAATAATATTTGTTTTGATTTTTCGTAAATCGATACAAAATAGCCATGACATAGGTTATTTATAAATTGTGGGCAACACGATGTTTTATGCGTAATATTTATGTAACAAATTGGATTAATTTATTAACCAAATAAAATCAAGGGTTTCAAAGTATTTCAAAATTCTGTTCAAGAAAAGGAATGAAACAACTCAGGATGTATTCAAACCAATTGTAAAATTATATCAAAACGTTTTATCGTTGCTTTGAGTAACTTGCTATGGTCTAAGACGAAAAGAGAGAACAGATCTGAAAATAGGAAGACAAATTGTTTATAGGAAAGTACCTTACAAGAGAAATCGATAATAGAAGAATTACATACAGAAAAATGTTCCACACGAAGAAAGTAAGGTTTATAGTTAAGTCTATTTGATTCAAAATTAGCGGTATGCGTGAATTTATGCATTTTTGTTTGAAAAAAAAAGGATTATTTATCAAGCATATTTAAAGTTAATATATTAGAATGTTATAAAAGTATCTTTTTTTTGTTGAAAACATTCAAAAATTTAAATAATCGTTTTTAAACATGTTTTTTTAAGAAATAAATATATTGTTCGAGTGAAGCTGCTAATATTACTCCATGATTAAGAATATTTTAGTAAACTGTCATGACTTTTACTTTTTTATACAGAAACTTAAGAAAAATGTACATCATTATTCTTTCATGGGTGAAACCTTTCTTTCCAATAAAACTGTGTAGTTTTAACGTATTAATGTAACTCTTGAGCGAAAAAATTCAGAAGCAGAACATAAATTTCTAGAATTCAGTCTCTCTTATTTATCTTACCATGAAAGCTATCCAAGATCCCACCAATGTTAAGTGAAATACGAAAAAACCTCTCGTCTAAGATAGATAAGCAACATACTCATAAATAAAGAAACATAGATATGGGCGACGAAAATTATACCTTTATATAATACTATTTTAGTTCATAGAAGTTAGGAGAGTCAAGCCAAGGGCAATGTCACTTCTTGCGGATTAGCATGTCAGTCAGAAAATTCTTATCATAGATGCACACTTTTGAATAACAAAAGTGAAGTGGACATTTTGAATAGTTAATAAGATTTTCAATACTGTCTCGTTTTAAAGAACGTACGAGAAGTTCGAATAAGTTTCTAAAAAAAGACATCTAATATTTATTTAATTTCAAAACATATTTAATACATCACTGCAGTAGCACACACAGGACCTCCTCCACCCGCGCGCCCCCCCAGCGTCGAAAGTCCACTATTCTTGTATCATGCTCCTTTTGATTTTGTCGATTTTCGGGAACAAAAAACAGTAAAAAACTAATTATTGAATAAATAATTAACATTAATTAATAAAATTAATCATTAATAACAAATATTTAATTAAATTTTACGTATTATATACTTAGAATTATAATCAATCGGAAAAAAATCAAGGGCTTTGGGGGGGGAAGTTCGGACCCCTAGGACACCCCCCTTGTGTGCGCCAGTGCATCACTGCTCTTTTACATGAAATTATTGATACGATTTATACGTTTTTTTATTATTGTATAATGCGTTTTTTTTTAACTTTATCATGAAAATTATATTTAATGTAGTGAAAAACTGAGCTTATTACGATTAAAATACTTTCAGAGTTATATTTAGATAATTAAAAAGAACTAAAGTTATAAGTTATTTTGTTTGTAGTTTTGCAAGTGATTCAAAAATAAAGTAATTGAAAATATTTAAAGATATTAGTTGCGTTGGTTATTTTATTTGCTTTTCAGTCAAATGAAACAAAGCTTAAATATATTAAATTAATCACAATTTCTCTTTATCTCGAAGACTAGGGAACCAAATCTCATATAAAGGTAGGAAATCGTTTTGTGAAAAGTTAGTAATAATAAATGATTCATACTGAATGATGAGCATTAGATTGCGAAAAATGGCTATAAATGTAATATTGTGAATATCATTATTTTAATGTTCTTATCTTAAACAAAAGATATAATTTTCGTTAAGTCAAGTCATTTTCAACAATTTGAAGGAATATTCTAAATATGCAATCTTAAAGGAAATTTTTAGGTGTAATTATTTAAAGGGAGAAAGAATAAAGAGGCAAATAATGATAGATAATATAAATGTGATATTTATTTATAAATGTATAAAAATATATGTATTAGAATAAAACATCATGTGCGTATAAATTCAATTGAAATATGTACTATACCAGAAACGATGTACAGATAATTCAATATATATTTCTCAATAGAATAATTTAAAAATATATTTAAAAAATATTAAGAAGAATGAAAAGAGAGTAATTTAAAATATTTATAAAATAGAAAAAAAATTAAGCTTCACAAAGGAAAAATTATACTTAGTATTTTCAGGAATACATGATAGTTTGGATTTTTCTATGTTTCATATAATTTTGAAAACATCAATTCTCTTATATTTTCTCAGTTTTTCTACACTTGTTTAAATTAGGAAGGTACGTTTTACCTGTTTAATTTTGGGTTCTTTAATTACCAATACATCAAAGATCAATTACTTCATACAAAGACTCTTACGTATTGTTTATAACATGGTTTACTTATGATACTTTTATTTGTTATGTACTCATTACCAGGAAAATAAATTACTCTAATTCGGTTATTTAAAAACTACTCGGTAATGAAATTAAGCCCATCTTTTCGTTTTATTTTCAATTCTAGAATCTATGCATGAAGTTATAATCTAATAATCAATATTACTTATTTTACAATAATGTTATGTTAAATATTGCCTTAGAAGAAGACATTTTTCTATTGTCCCGTTATGACATTATTATTTGATTATTGAAGTAGAAATGTATACATAGAAAAGATTTCCTTGAAAATGCATTTATTAATGATTCAATAATTTAAAACTTTGAAACGAGTAATTCTCTAATATTCAAGCCAATACTGCTTTTTGCAGTAAAATAAATAAAATGACTTACCAATTTTTGCCAGACATGCTATCGCAATCCACAGGGATATGATAAAAGGCGTAGAAATGTGTGAAAAGTCCACTGTGAAGATGCTTATATGCTTCCTTCTTCCAAAAGATTCGCTCTCATTTGTCGAAGAATGTTCCACAGACTCTCCGGAATGTGCCGCCGAATTGTCTTCGTGGCCCGTAGCGGGAATCACGAATAAACAACAACCCACCAAGAGGAGGAACAAAATGCGATTCATTAGCTCTTGCATGCCGATCGCTTTGTCTTTGGATGCCTTAAATAGTTTTTAGTAATGCTTATTTTCCTGCACTATGAAATCTCCTTTGTTCAATTTTAGTGGTAGGAAAATAGGATTTTATATTTCAGAAAGTTTGAAAGCCGAAATAGTAGATTTGATGGTCCCTTTTTAAAGGCAAGAGTTGGTCAATAATAGAGTTAGGGGGAAATTAAAGTTTTTTGCTTTTAGAAAGTTTTGTTAATCATGTAATATTTATCGTAATAATGGGGAAAAAATCTGTCGTAATTTCTTTCAATATGAATTTTCAGCAAATAATAAAATGGACGTATTTTAGATGTATTTTCCGTAAATGGATCAATAATAAGAAATTCACCAGGATGAAGCTCTTAAAAGTTTCTAACAGCAGCAAATTTTAAGCAAAAATTGGACAGTGATTAAAATTTAAATCCACTTTTCATTCGAAACTTGTATAAAATTTTCATTTTTTCTATAACTTGCGGCATTAGAGCGTTTAGCAAAATCATGTTAACTAAAAATTAAATATATTATAAATCCGCAAATAAATTTTTAAGTTCCTTAAAAAAAAAATTCGTTTTGACTCTGGCGAAAGCACGCTCGGAAAAAATTCGATTTTCCGAACTTTAAAACAACATAAATGTTATTATTCACGAGATGGCGATGAAAGGCACTAATATCTTAACATGCTTTCACTGTTTTCAAATATCAGCATGTGCCGTCTCATCGAAACCGCATGGAAAATCACAACTTAAGGACGGTACTATGAATTATAGTTAGTGCAACTGCTCTTACATAGAATTCATACTCCGTAAGAAATCGTCATCCGCAAATCTAGATCGCTCATTGGCTGTGACATGAGCCGAATGTAAAACAAAGACGGGGCACGTAAATCAGGTAACCTCCGTGCACCGAAATCGGAAAATTACCAAAGCTCTAATTTGTGCAATGCAACGGAAACCGCCGCATCTTCGCAAAGTCATCTTTATCCGGACTCTGAGGAAGCATGAGATATAGGGAGCAGCACAGTCGCTCCGCCCTTACGTCATGACGACGTCACAGTGGGCTGCGTCGAATGGCAATTTTGGCATAGCGAATGTTGGATTCTCCGGAGAGCTTTGGATAAGGTGAGAAATGACTTTTATTTAACAAGATTTTTGTTCGAATTGCTTGTTTTTCTCTCCTTTGAAGTAAAAAAGCTTAAAATCTGGAGGAAAGGACAAAAATGTTGCTTTGTTGATTGGTTTTATATATCGGAAGTACTTTTTAGAATTTCGGAATGGTTTTTTTCCCCCCTTTTATCAACTAAATAGCTAGAATACTCAGGAAATAAATATGAGAAGAAACACATTTAATATATTTTATTTTATGTGTTTGTTTGAAAATAAAATTATAAACCAGTAAATTTTTAAAATCGTATTACGATTACATAGTTTGTATTTTTAACATAAAAACGGACAGGAAACACTTCGAATAAAGTTATGTGTCCCTTAAATTCATAAATAATATAACCTTGAAAATCAAATTACATAAAAATGGAAATGTTCTGTTACTTCATTGGAAAATATTTTCTATTACGTAAAAAAAAAAGAGAGAGAGAGAAAGAGAGAGACAACATTTTTTAATTTAATTAACCAAAACAAATTTTTATTTAATTTGCCTACAAACTCATTGAAAAACAGATTGCAAAATATGATAATCCATAATAATCTATAAATTAGTATCCGCAGTCTATAGGAACTGAGGCACGTTAAAACCCGTTGGTGCGGTGTGAAAGTTTGAGAGGAGGTTGACAGCTCAGGTGTCGTCCTCGTCTCTTGATCAGGGTTCAGAATCACAAAGTCGTCGCCTTTTAGCCCTCGTATTGCTTCAGATAAATCGAATCAAATTTAGAAATTACTAAAAATAGGACATAAAAAGTTGATGAGAGAATCATGATTTACAGACGTAATATCCCTGCCCCTCCTGAAAATTAGTTGTCTTATGTTTTGATAAAGAAAAATCCCTGTAATTGATTAAATGACAAAAATTAAAACTATTCATATGTGAGCTTATAGAATAGTTTTAGTTCACGTGAACATAAAAACGATAGTACAAGAATTGACTCGTCGAAATTCATGCATTTTATATTAATTTTTACAGTATAAAAATATGTCTTTTAAGTCTATGAAAATGCTATAAAAAATAAAGTAAAGGAAATCATTACTGAGTTTTCTAATCAATAAATTTCCTTAATAGAATATTTTGTAAAGATTTTTCCTGAATAAATTTTATATATGGCACCCATAACTTTTAAGTATAATAATTTCCCAGTCATTCTTCGGGGGCATTTTAATTTATACGTATATTCCAGCACAGTTTCGCATAAGTATTCGTAGAATTGTTTATAACTGAAACAGAAGCCATGTAGGAGTTAAATAGGTTAGTGTTGTTTAAAAAGAGATTAAAAAACTAAGTCATTTTGTGAAGTGTCAAGTTGAGAGGGAAGAGTGCCAAAAAAATAAGAGGCCAAAATGAAAGGTGTGCTAAATTTATGAAAGACCATAAAGAATCCTCTTGACACTTGTTTTATCTAGTGGATAGATAATAGCTTCCTACAAAGGGCGATAATTATAACTGGCATATATATAAGTAGAATTAAAGTTATTCGTCGGCTTCTTTTGAAAAAATAAATAGATTATGAATCAAAGTTAAAATTTGAAATTCTAATAATTGGAAATTAATATTACGTAATAAGCATCCAGAAAGAGAAATAATACAGGGTGCTTCTAAAATTCTTCACACTCTGAATATTTTAATGAACAGGTTACAAGAAGTAGAGTAATATATTTTGAAATACTATTATTCGTTTCATTCTATTTATAGCATACAATTTAAATAATTTATAGAGCTATAAAAATTTTTGGATACTTTCGTAAAGTAGAATAGACTTTCGTTAACAAAAAGATTTACGTGTATGTAGTACATGTTTAAAAGCATGCATATCTAAAGTTAGATTTCTATTAAAAGTTACAAAATGACATCCCAAATTTTCAACATTTTATACTGGAAGATAAAAAAAAAGACGAAGAATACGAGAAGAATGATTATTTTAAAAACTTTTGTAAAACATTATCTTCTTGATAAATTCAACTCTAATAGGCTAAATTCATGACGGTGCGATGATAAGGAGAAGCGCGTGTTCTCCATTTACTTCAAAACTGATATTAGACTTGTTTTTTTCTTGTAAAATTTAGATGAAATTTCAAATTTTATATTTCGTTCGAGTATTAAGAATAAGAATTTCTTCTAAATGTTTCCAAATATAAAATAATAATGATAATATATTACACGTGTATTTTTAAATAAAAGGTATTTTTCTTATTTATGTGCATTATTGTTGTTGATAAATATGTACTTTTTAAGAGAAAGTTTATGCAAAGAGCAAAAGTTGGCAACAACGGATTACACGAACTGATTAGCTGGAAACACATGACTTCATGTATTGTGTAACTATGACGTAACGCGTGCTTTTGAACTGATTGGCTAGTAACACGTGGTTGTCGTCATCACGTGACTATGACGTCACATGAATTTAGCTGATTTTAGCATTGAAAGGTTTTTCTTAGAAATAAATGATTAATTTTAATAATAAAATTTTGCAGATTGCAGCGATTATAATGCTGATTATTTTTCAATAGTCACACATCTTCTTTTTTTATAAATAACCCCATATCAGAATATGCACATTCGATATTAGGATTCAAATATTAGAATTTTTACAATCCGAAATTGAAGCGTAGCCGCGGTAGCCTGGTGGTCACGGTAAAGGACTCGCGGCTGGCATGCCATGAACTCGAGACGTCCTCCCGTTGGTGTGGTGTGGAAGTTAGGAACTGGAGAGTGCCAGCTCAGGTGTCGTCCTCGTCACTTGACCGTGGCTCAAAATTGCGAGGTCCGTCGCCAAAAGCCCTTATGTAGCTAACTAGTCCGACGCTAATATTTACTCACACACTCACACCCGAAATTGAACCAATGGTATATTTATGTATAGTAACAATATTATACGAATAGGACTATATATACAACACAGACTTTTATACAATGGATATATTTAGACTATATATACAACAATAATATAGTCTAAGCCTACACGAACTTAAATCTAATTTTTTTTTTTAAAAAAATTCTTTAATTAAAAGTAGGTATTACATGACATACAATATTACAAAAATAAATAACTAGAAATATATTTATCTTTTGTATCTTAACTACTTTCTAGCGTTGTAAATGTTATAGATCAGGCCAAAGTACCCTCATTAAAAAAATATCGGCCTAGTGGCCGGTAAAGGAGAATTAGAAGCAACATTCCACCAAAGATTTCAGTGCTGGGTGCTAGTAAATGGAAGCGCTGTTGCAGATTGAATTCAATGTATATAGATCCCGTATTCACCAGGAGAAAATCATTTAAACAACATACAAGTTCAAATGTCTTCTTTCTCACGTGACCGTGATTTAAAATTAAATTAAAATAATCAATAGATTCAGTATATGGGGCGCAGAAGATCTACAGGCCCCCTTGGCACTGGTGGATCGAAATTTATAACCAGAAAACCTAATGAAGTCTAATTTATCCGGGCCCCTGGGCGCCCGCCTCATGCGCCTAGTGGCACTGCCCTGAAACATTTTAGTTAATAACCCTGAAATTTCAATTGTATATTTAGCATCAAATAGTTCAACGCGAAATAGTTAATTAAATAGTTATGCATGTATGCACGAATGAAACCCAAAACTTTGCATTAATAGCAGAGGTAATTTCAAACAAAAAAGTGAAGAAATATCTTAATAAATAATGAAAGCAATCCAGTAAAAAGTTAGTGCTTAAATGCTACTCACACAGAATTCAAGATAAACACAGGCCAGTATTTTATCTGGAAAAGTATTACGCAAAAGTAGCAGGCTTTTACAAATATTAACTTCATAAAATCTGAACAGTTGTTTGCTTTCGTTATCGAAAAACATTACCACAAATTTAATGTGACGGTAGAACGATTTGGAGCGGAGAAAAAAGAAAGAAAAAAAACTTTTGGGAAATATGTAGTCTTCAATTACAACTCCTAAGTAAATATAATACGAAGTGAAGTATTTCGACTTAAATAATTTATATCCTAGAATTAATATGTAGCTTTCCTGGTAATGTTTGGATATTAGGAGTAAAAACACAGTACTGGTTAAGAAGTTTTCTGCTTTTCTTATTTTATCGAACTATCAGACACAAATATTAATTTTGTAGCTTTCTTTGTGTTTCATGTTTTTTTCTGCATATCGCTTTCTTTCAGACTTTTGAGGAGTATATGAAATACGATCATGAATATACACAAAATTTATTATTATTTATTAATTTACATTTTTTTATTAATATTACATTTATTATTAGCATTAATAAATACATAACCTCAACAAACGAAATGAAATTAAGCCACTAAAAAACCAAAACACAAGATAACAATTGAAATAAAAAAATAAAAATAAAATCCACAAAAAAGCCATGGATTTAAATTAAATAAATTATTCTAGGGGGAGAGAAGACAAGAATATTAAAAAAACACTTCACACACACCAAGAATAACAGCTGTATCATAGCAAAATTTTAAATTTATGGCATACCCTGTCAAGTAATTGAATTTGATTTTTTTTAAAAGATACATGTGTGCATCTAAATTACACACAAATTTATTATATATAATTACAAAATCTTCGTATTGCTGTATTTGTGAGAAATTTTTCTGGCAACTTTTTAGCAGGAACTTATTTTTTGTTTGTTTATTTATTTTTGCTATTAAATAGTGCGATGAAGGTTTTTCATTATTTAACATTTAGTTTTGCTTCAAGTAAAACTTAGTATTGCGACTTATATTTTCTAATAATTTTAATACCTCGGTATTTCCAGTTAAGCTTTTTATCGAGAATCAACCCTTTACATAAATTCAAAACCAACCATCAGAAAATTAGCTTTATTTTTCATGGAAGAATTTTTTAGAAACCCTTTAGCTTTTTCAGCACTTTAACTTAAAAAAATACCATTATTCATGTTTCCTTTTGAGATGAATTTTTTAAAAGAATTATTTATATGCAGACATTCTCGTTCCCTTACCTACGAACAAATGTAGTACGATGCAGAACATTGTTTACAATTCGCAAGATGCGTCATCTGTAAGCCTGTCTAATCATACACATACAAAAAGTAAATAAATAAATATTATATATATATATATATTAGAGTAATTAAGAAGTAGTAATGAGGAACATTAAATGTATGTAAGTAGTGCACGTGGCTCAGAATCATTTTTACGGAATGCTACAATATTCCAATTGGAATAGTAGTCACAGAATCCAATGATACTCCGCCTTAAATTTTTAAGGTGCTATTAGTTAATGATGCTTTATATAAATATGAGTTGAATATTATGATACTTTTGCTGTGTGCGTATGTTTAGATGCACTCTGGATTCCAAAATATGAAAACTGTTATTTATTTCAACATTACTTATTTCGTCAGTAGTTCGTCGTAAATAAATTCTGTCTCATAAATTTCTATTGCAGCTCCATTAGATCAGATAGAATATGAGAACATTTTTGTTGCCCTTCCGTGCATCCGTTTCCATGTTCCTTGTATTGATTTCCGTTAACTTGATGGTATGATTCATACATTGACAATTAGCTTTTTTTTTGTCAATTTTGCTTCATTGTTGAGTTCTTTTTCCAAAATTTTAAAAATGTTTTGTTGGATATAATGCTAATTATGTTAGTTTTGTTTTCATGTTGTTTTCTTAATTATAAACATGACTTTTTTTTAAAAAACTTCAGTTGATTTCTTTGAATCCAACACTGAAGGTATGATAAAGTTTTAATATTACATATATATTATATATCTTTATATAAATAATATTTTCTGTCTTATGGGAGTTTTATATCAGAAGTTTTTGTTGCATAATTTTCATTTCATTTATTTAGTAATAGAATTAATTTAATAGAATACATACTTTCAATTTTCTTTTTGTTTCTATGAGCAGTAAGTATAATTTTTAAAGGTATCATATATAGAGTTTGAAAATATCTTTTGTATATTTTAAAGTTATTTAACTTTATCATCTTTTAAAGATATTTATTCTTCTACATCTGTGGTAAAAATTTAGTGTCTTACGGGTTTCACTTATTATCTGAAATATTATAACTTCTTTGTAGTATTTTGTGCCAAAAAATATTAATTGATTAAAATCCGCTGTAATCGATTTTTGATTTAATGTGAAATTCTTCATTTCATGCAATGAAAATAAACTTTTTTAGGCAAAAGGTTTATATTAGAATGAAAACAAAACGTTCTTGAGGCAAAACTACCTAGTAAAATAACATTTCAGTACAAATAAATACATTTATTTTAAATTTCCTGGCTGGTTGGACTTTTTATTTGAAGTTTTACGAGCGGATATGTTAGTAAAAAATTAAATACATTTTTAGAGAAGCGATGTTATTAAATTTAAATTATTTGTGAGTGCTATGGATTTTCTGGACTTTAATTTGGCTTTAAATTGAACATCATGTGCATATGTATAAATATATATTTTCTGATATTTCTGAATTCCATTATTTCTTATCCAGTTTTTCACTCAGCATTACGTCATGAATTTTGGGGAGGGAGGATCACCATTTAAGATCACTTCATTATCAATGCATATAAGAAAAACCTTGGTTAATTTTAACTCATATTATGTAAAAAAGAGCTAAGCGGTTCGAATATTGTATTGAAAATAATGTTGGCAGATACTACAAAAAATTACGTTTATAGATAAAACTACTGTTCTATCGAATGAATAATCCAATCACGTATAATATATCTTCTATATTTCTTTTAAAGTAAGAACTAATCCAAACCTTACTTAAATACAATTTTGTTGATATCTCGATTGGAGTTATATTCTTACTTGTTATTTATTACTAGGTCTTATTCAGATATATATAATATGAAGTTTTTGTATTTTAAATATATGGAAAAGGAACAGTTTTATATTACATCGATTGCTTTAAATCCTTGACCTGCTAAATACAGCATTGATCTAAAAACAGAAAACCTAGTTTAATACATTTTTCATTGATAACTGTTCAGATCGATATTCCTTTGCTTATAATATATATTTCCGTTAAAAATAACTGGTCAATGATTTCTTTGCAGAAAAAAATCAATAAAAGGTATTTAACTTCTGGTTTTGGAAATTTGTTAAAATTACATGTACTTTAAATGCTTAAGGTTTTTTTTAAATAATTTTAAAATTTATGACATATCAATAAATTGATATTATCGACAAATAGTGATATTTCTGTCAACAAACGTACAGTTCAATACTGCTATCCATTGAAATTGGAATTGCATGAAGGAGGGATGGTACAAACAACAAATTCGCAAGAAAGGAAGAAGATGCTGGGATAACAAACGATTAGCATTTAAGAGCAACCGAATGCGCAAGAGGAAGAAACTACATCCCAAACCCAGTACAAGATTAAAGTTACGCAGTGGGTTACTCATTCGGAAATCGCATCTGAATACTGGCTGTTTGTAAGGAGATAGTGCTATACCTCAGATATAAGAAGCAGGAATGGTAGCAGCACGTGTCAGAGTTAAGAAGTGGCAGAATAATCGTAGTCTATTTATCGTTCCACAATATTACTATCATCGTATTGATTGGAATCCAACAACTGTCATGTGTGTGAATTTGGAATTAATGAATACCATGGAATCTGGAATAAGATTTTTTTTCTTTTTTGATTATCTTTTAAGTGAATTAAAATTTTTTAAAGACTTTTTTTTGTTGTTCCTCTAAAGCGGAGAGTTGTAAATGCAGTCAAGAAGTGAATTCAACTGTACTTGGATTTAAGACATAAATATTAGTAAATTTTTTATACAAATAACCGTTTTCTGTACTCCAGCAAATTTGATCCTAAACTCTCTTCGCATTTTCATTTTACAAAGGCAACTTTCTCTCTCTTGACCTCCTCCTATTCTTTACCCTAATAAAAAAAATGGACTCTTCTAAAGATAAAAAAAAATATAGAAGGTCACTTAATGCACCTGTTCATTTGAGATAAGGCACTTTCTAGAAGTGCAATATCTGAAAGTTATACACTCATCCCGTATGCCATCGAAGTATCTCTCTTCTTTTTAACCGCATTTAACTTGTACATCTCGTACGGGGCTCGAGATATATCTTCCATCACTTTCCCCGTCTAATTCGTTGATGGTGTTGTGTTACTTAAAAATTATTCCAATGTATTTCTGAGTCTTTAAAACCTGTTTTGAGACTGTGCTATAAATCTGGGAATTATCTGATTTTTTTTTCTTTTTGTTTCAGATCAATTAGATGTCACACCTGGGACTATTGGTAGTGATTCTCATACATGGCCCGCAATTACGTGACAATAGAAAGCAAGGAAATTTGCATATAAGCGCCATAAACTGATAATTTGTTCTGATATTTATGGTTCGTCATTCTTTCAATCTGCTCAAATATCAGTTTAATTGTGCTTTACATTCAGCAATAATCGATCGAGTTTTTCCCTATACACTAAAAACACATTAAATATTCTTTTTATTTGTACATTTGTTTATTAGATTAGCCTCATATACTTGCATGAATCCCTTTTTTCCCCCTCTAATCATAAGACTGTGTTATCAAAATCTTAAGTCAGCAATTCTCTGAAGCTGTAATGTGCCAAACATTTAATGCACATGACAAGAATTTTCAGGGACCCCTCCTGAAAAAATATGAATCCATTAATTACAGGTGTAAAAAAAGCATAATAACTGGCCTGAAAGGGAACTTCTTTTCAGCTCAGTTGGTAAAAATACTGCAAGGCGTATGGTCTAAAGAAACTAATTTCTACTGAAATAGTTACGAGGTTTCTCTTGTTGTCTAAATCATGCATTCCTTTTACAAACTCCCTTAATGTATATTATTAGAGAATTAATCTTTTGAATAAGTTTTGTATCTCGTAGCTATTTAAATGTGCTGAAAAAATTCCATTAGAAATTAAATATTTCTTCGTGATAAATTCTGAGTAGGAGTGATTATTTTTAAATGAGATTTAAATTTAGCGTATGTAATTTCAACAATTTACTTTTTACAAAACTAAAAGAATAACTTAGACGCGTTAAAAATATTACCTAGGGAGAAATTTTATATATTACTCTAGAATATATCTCTACTATATTATCTAGAATAGCTCCTTATTAAAGACTATTATTAGTTGTATTATGTATAAACCAGGGGATCTTTCATCAATTTGTACTTTTCAAATTACAGTCGGACCTCTATATAACGAAGTTGCTAAATCCCGAAAAAAAAGTTCGTTGTATGGAAAATTCGTTATATAGAGGATCATCTTTCAATTTTCTTTATAAACTACATAAAACATATACTATATATTTAAAAAAAATTATTAACGCCTTTCTGTAAATTAATATATATTTGTTTTATATGTCTTTCTTATCAAAAAATAAAAGAAAAGAAAGAAAGAAAAACTGCAAGAAAAGTTTCTTGACGCCTTTATCCACTTCCTGAAGAATTAAATGTTTTTCTTTGCTGCTCAAACACTTATGTGTTTTGACGTTTTTGAGCCACAAGAAACGAAGTTACCAGTACTACTGATCAATGAACGTTACTCAAGGACACAGGGACACGAGACAACTCCGCTGAGGGTGCAAGGGGATATCGAAGATTTTTCTAGAGAACTGGACGATTTGGGTTAAAGGTTACACTTCTTGGGTGAAACGCCCAGAGTTCTACTGCTTTCGGAGATTTAGGCACCTAATGAAACCAGTTCAATATTTATGACCACCATAAAATGTGTTAAAAGGGAGAATAACTTGAAATGTCCCGAAATACTTTAAAAATAGAGAGAGAAAAAATTGAATCCCAAGAGAAAAAGTTCGTTATGTAGAAAATATACTTCGCTGTTGGGAGGTCATCTTACGAAGAAAATCGTGGAATGTTCTTTGGTTCCAGAAAGATGTTCGCTATATAGAAAAATTCGCAATATAGAGGTTCGTAATACGGAGGTTCGACAGTACTTGTAGCCAAATGCGCTTGGATGTTTTGAAGCTTGATCAGATGACGGGGTAGATTCCTGAGCACTCCTCTCTCCACATTTGTACTGCATCAACGTGAAAATTTTATTTCTTGACAGATTTCCCGTCCATTAGCCACTTTATAGGATTCTTCCACTTTTTTTAGAGATTCTGAATTCATACATACAACTCGACTAAAGCATTACCGGTCATGAGCGCAATGACTACTTGGCTACAGCTTATAATTTGAGGCAAGAAGTTCTTATAACAATAGCTAACTTTTTTTTTTAAACAGAAGTTGGGATTCAAAAATCATATTAGGGTTGGGGGAGGGTATATCAAAGTTTTGGTCATTAATTAATAAAGAAGTAAATCCTTTTTAGCGTCAAATCAAAGGGATATTTTAAAAGAAAAACGTTTAAGAACCACCACACAAAATTTCAGTTACAGATTTTTAATACTTCAAATAATTAAACATTTTCAAAGAAATTATCTTTTTGTTCCCTTAAGCTTTTGCATATATCACTCATCATTCAGAATTTTAAAATATTTATTATACTACCTGAAAATATTCTGTGATTTGTAAAATTAAGGTATCCGACTACGTTCGGAACCGTGATTTTAAAAAAACGCATAAATGGATAATTTTCATGATATTTAGTGTCACTTAGATTAGAATACATGTATAAAATTGTTTTAGGGACATTTTGACAAAAAGAATTATTTAAATACAATATTTTGGCAAAAAATTAACTTAGAATAACCTTCATTCAAAATGTTCTCCTTTTGTGAAAAATGCTTCTATTATAATAATATTTTGCCTGTATATAGCTCAGACATCTGTACAAAGGTTCAATTATAATTTTTGAAAGATTCGCATTATTTTCAGAGTTACAACCCATTGAAACAATTATCAGCGTTTTTTTCTTAAAATTTCTCCCCTCTGTTATCGTAAAACATGGATAAACCCACTGTACCGAGGTCTGAACTCTATACAGGCAAAATATTATTATAATAGAAGCATTTTTCACAAAAGGAGAATATTTTGAAAAGGGGTCATTCGATGTTCATTTTTCGTCAAAATATGGTACTTAAATAATTTTTTATTGTGATAATATTTTTAAAACAATTTTATATACATTTTCTAATCTAAGTGACACTAAATATCATAAATATTACCCATTTACACGCTTTAGCAAAATCACGGTTCCGAACGTAGTCGGATACCTTAAATGGATTTCTCACTAACCCTGAATATGCTATCAATGGGACGTGTGACAGCAACAAAAACAAACGTGCAAACAGGAAATTGATTAAAAATGACAATGAAAAAAAATTTCAAAGTCAAGATGCAATACTTTAAATAACTGCTATGTCTGTTGGATCTGCTCGTAAACAATATCATTATGGAAAGGGAAAAAAATCTAAGTAGTAATAACCGGAAAAATATTATCAACATATGTCACAAAACTGAAAGGCTTAAGAACAAAAGAAATAACAGGTAGGAAATTCTCATTGTATTAATAAGTTTTAGATAGCAGTGAGAATTTGATGTTAAATGCAATAGAAATTTTACTTGTAATTTTATGTCATTAGAAATAGAATAAACTTGATTATGTTAAGTTTTTTTTATTCTGTTTTAATACTGTATTTACTCGTATGCGTCTAATGTAAGGTAAATGCACTGCATATAATACATCTTTTGGATTTGGTAGAATAGACATCTTGGGTCATCAAGGGTCATTAAGCAAATACATTCTTTTTTTATTTGAAATTTTGATATCTGAACTTACATTGTAAACTTTTTTATCTTTAAATGTTTTAAAAAGCTTTTTGCAGAATAGGGTAAAGGACCAATAAGAAAAT
>BMAV01016961.1:267516-313190 GCA_019973955.1 Trichonephila inaurata madagascariensis | reverse complement strand
AATACGAAACACTGTAAAAATTGCTCATAGCTTGTATAGTAATCATTCGTTATTCATTTTTGAAATTGTCTTGCTTCTGTTTTGATTCTTCGAGCAGTAAATGAATTTAAATATAAAAATTATTTTTTAAAAAAATATACGAAGCAAATTTTTAAAATTAAAAAAGATAGCTGTATTGCGTTTGAATCTTTCGCTTTTTCCTAATCTAAGATAGCATGCCAACAATATTATTATAAAGTTTATGAAGCATTTTGAAGATTGGTATTCTTTAAACTTTTAACAACAATTCATTATACAAGTAATAGAAAAATTACAACAGAAATTGTAAAAAAAAGCATAGCTTGTAACAAAAATGTATAACTTACTTTATAACCAAAGTTATCATTGATTATATACAAAGCTAAAGTTATGTTTGTTTTTTAGATGTTCAAAAAAGGCATAATTATAATGTATATATATGCAATTTCATCACACACACTTTACGTTATAATTTCACATTTTTTCATCTCATACTTTTTAAACTAGAAAAATCAAGAATATTTTTAGCTTTCATTTTACATTCTACACTACAATGAGTTCTGAACATTTACATTTATTTCTTTTTCAGACAATTATGGAAACTATCCGGTTTGAAGCAAATATGTTCCATAAACCTATAATTTTTTGTTCCAGAAGTTCCAAAACATCGTTAAAAAAACACATTTTATTTAAAAAAAAATTCTGAGCATTGTTGATAAAAATACATGTTTTTTTAGTGGGCAAAACCCTTTCTTAAAGTCCCTAAAGTCCTCAAATCGCAATAATTGTGTTTTGATACCCTATTATTTACCACCAATAAACCTTAAGCGATAACTGACAAGCATAAAAGGATTGAAAAAAAGAAGTACGAAATCAGAAGTCACGCATCGCTTATGGATAAAATTCACCTTTGTTCTGCCCGCGAACACCTTTTTCACCCCAACTCCGCTGAAAACCCCATTGTAATGGACTATAAATGATGATGGAACGCGATTCCCATTCGAGACCTTGAACCACAGTAGCCCATATCGAACTTCCTGTTCACCTTGAAAATTTTCTGGGTTATGGAAACGGAAGGGAAAAAAGAAAAAAAGAGTTGTGGAGAAAACAAAGGAGAGCTTGAAAAACTTCTTCGAGCCAAACCTGTCTCTAGCCATTTGTTTGGAATTCAGATCTTGGAAGAAAAGTGGTGAAATATGGATTGATAAGGTGTAATTGGAAGTGTTTACTCCGTGTTTTGGAACTGGAATGGTTGTGAAATGTGTTTCAGGAATGAGCCAATTACTTCATCAAGTATACAATGTTGCTGTCGTCTTGTTGTGCGACAGTGAGATGTTCCGACAACCGTAGACAAAAGCCGATTGAAAAAATAAGTGGAGTTGTTTTGTGTATCGAAATGCGTTTTTTGTAGTTTCTTCGAATAACAATGTAGCTTTTTGGCATCTTAAGTCATTCGTGTTATTTTATATTTATGTCCTTTTTTCATTCAAGGCTATCGTCACTCAATGTTACAGAATAAGACTAAAGTTAGAACACTTTTTGATGCAGAAAAATGTTCTTACGTTAATATTACATCCTATCTTTCCTATCACTCAGAAAGCATCCTGTTTATTATATAACTCATCTGCATTTAAATGATTTAATTTGGGGGGATATAAAATATGGACTATAGTTTGTCTCCTACTCTGTAAAGCTTAGTGGATTTTTAACTAAAACTGCCCAAAGTGAAAAATAGTATGTGCATAGAACTTCACAAAAATTTAAACACATTCGTCATGATTAACGGATTTATTTTTATCTCCTTGAGACAATCGATATATTAACCGTTACGTTCGTTAATATTTCCCTTCAAATATTTCTGGAACTACTTTTGTCAGTTTTGTGATAAATTCTAAAGATCGTATTTGTAATGATCTTTGAACATCGACAGCGATAATCACAAATGTGGTATTTCTGTACAGTTAAGTAGCTACCGTAAAATTTCAAATATAAGCTGATCCGTATATAAACTGACAGTGCGTTTCTTCTTGAAATCAATTACCCAAAACTTGAATTCCCTATATTAAGAATGAAAATTCCTGTAATTTTCGAGTATGTGTAACATGAAACCCAAAATACTGCCAAGCAGATAAAAAAACGTGTGGAATATTTTATAATCGAATTGCTGTAAAGTAAAAAGATAACGACAATGGTTTTATTCCTGGGAATTCTATCCAAAACTTATACATTTGTTCCGTTCATTTGTTAGCTTTTATCATGTCTGAGATAGTTATACTGTTTTCTAAATTTCATTTTGCTTGAAGAATGAGTGGAAAGAGAAATTCGTATACGGGACGTGATCGTCTACGTATGGTTTCATGTCCCAGAGGTAGAATTCCCTGCATGATGATCACACGCTTCCAAACATCCCAATGAATAAATGAGAATTTTACGAGCTATTCGGAAACAGGGATTCTGTTACTAACTTTTGAAGGATTTATGTGACATTTATACTTCTTTTAGAATAAAAGCTCCATTCAAAATACCCAAAAATTTATTGAAATCGCTTAATCATGGCTGAAGCAAAATGTAAAAAAAAAAAAACCGTTTTTCTAAAATAACGTTTTTTCCGAGATTAACCTATCCGTATCGAAGCCGAGCTCTCAACTTTCACTTTAAAAATGATCCAAATATTTTAGGCTTATAAACGGAATATTTGGTGTATTCTATTCGGAAAAACAAATAAAAATGCTTTCTAACGACAAAGTTAAAAGATGTACCCATCTCGAAAACAATATGAGACATATGAAACAATTCTTTGCGATTTAATACGAATTGACACCCCTTATACACATTTATAACACATGAACAGAATACAAATAATGTTCTGAAAAATTATTTCGAATTCGAATCTCATTCTTTGGCATTAAAACGAAGTTATATTTAAATGGCTTTTGGTAAAACTCTGATTGTTCTTCAACTCAGCATTTTCTTAGAAATAGTATATAATAAAAAATAACCGTAGAAAAAAACTTGGATTTTTTAATTTTATGATCAATTGAGATCTGTAGTTTTCCAATGTGAATTTTTTAGTTAAAAGCATACTTATTTTGGTGAGAGCTTTTAGGGATAAAATCTTGAAGTTTGGCCTCTTATCCCTACTACGAAGCAAAAAAACCTTAAAATTAAAAAAAAAGCATAAAATCCAGAGGCAATTCGTTTTTTTAAAATTCTTCAAAAGATTGGTAGGTTACGAAATCAACTTTGAAAGAAGAAAATCTATTATCGTAAAAAAGTTATAATTTAATGTATTTAAATGAGACAACAAACTAAAAATATAAATTGAATATCTAAGCGGAAACTATACAAAGCGAAGAAATAAAGAAAGCAAAATAATAATAAATAAATGCATTAAATAAAAGTAGAAGAAATAAAAGTGCCTTATTCTGGAGAACAGAAATAAAAACTGAATTAGCAGATGATGCAAACTTCTCCAAAAAATTGCGCATTGTTCAGATTTAGCGGTATTAAATCTTGAGTTATGCTTTTTAAAGTTATCTTTACGTCCTTTCAATAGCTTATATTGAATCAAAAACACTTATTCGTGATTCAAATTATGTTTTCATTTTTTTTATTTGAATAACTTTGCGTAATGTATTTAAATGTAATAGAAACACATTTTTTCTCATGACAGCGATAAATTAGAATTAATAGACATTTGCTAAAAAAGAAATTAATGTATTCAAAACGTAAGTCTATGATTAAAAACAATTTTATTCAAATTTATAAAAATATTTTAGCGAGAAGTGGAAAAATAAGAGAAATTCTTATAAAAAATTCAAAAATTTATTTTATATTAAAAATTAAAATACATATTATCTCCTGCGTGGTATGATAACTAATTACCAAGGTGTTCAAAGTTAATTTACTTAAGAAAAATTCTAGTAATAAAACAGGAGTTTTTAAGCGAATCAGATTTAATCCACTTTACAGAAAATAAAGTTTAAAATGATAAACTAACTACAACATTTAAAAAAAAAACAATATTTTTTGGTTTTCCATAAAGGGATTTAAAAGAGGATATTAGATTTTTATCTCAGGAAGATTATGTAATCCTACATGTCAGGGATGGGCAAATAGCGGCCCGTGGGCCACATACGGCTGTCAAATAGTTTTTTCCCGACCCGACAAGACAGAAAACCAAATAGACAGAAATAGTTCTCTATATTTGGGTCAATAAATATTTGTGAGCAGCTTTTTTTACATGAAGATCAACAAGAGAGTAAATATAGATGCAAGTTGACTGAATATTCCCTTGCAGGCTGTGATGATAATTTCAACAAGCAATTTCACTTCTGATTTTAACAAAAATTGTAGAAAAGTAGAATAGGGCACATTTGCCTCATTAAGCTGATTCTAAAATTCACTGTGCTAGCAGCTAGGGATTGCAATACCGAGATACCGAAAACCGGTATCTTGAGCCATTTTTACAATTTTGTTTTTCCGGTATTCATAAGTTTAAATACCGTTTTTTCAGTATTTACTAGAATTTTTTAAAGTTGTCCCCTCTATATGTTCAGGGATCGCCAACATAGAAAAATAATATACGTTTTTGTTTTTATGTCTCTTTAACGGGCGAAATTAATTAGACTGTGAATATAAAGTTGCATCGTACAATCAAGAGAAAATATGTGAATAATCCAAAGAAGCAGGCCAAAACTATCCTATTACAGCTCAGAACGATACTACACTCGCGCAGGATTCGTAGTCTGATATATTCGTATCTGTGAAAACAAGGTTGTAGCTGTGAAGAAAGTGCGTAATATTTCGATATTTTTTAAATTGGTGAGTCTGTTATTCACATTGTATTTGCATATCATACAGTACAATTGATGCATTTTGTTTTTTAAGATCATATTTCAAAAATTTGTAATAGTACCACAGACTAAATAGTGATATTTACCTTTTTTTTGTGATTTAGATTAATAAGATGTTTTTTTTTTACTTTTCTGCGATTCTTTATATACTGTTATAATTTATAAGTTACAAATTATTTTTTGTGGTATTTACACTCTCCAATAAAACTGGCAAATACATGTGTTTCCTTTCTCTTTCTAAAATTTCTACTACCGGTATTAAGATCTAAAAAATACCGAATACCGGTATTGAATTATGGTCTGATATTGCAATCCCTACTAGCAACTACAGATGATATAAAAATTAGCACAAATAAATTGAATAAAACTGTCACTATTTTAATTAACTTTCGTGGCTCATTTTACACTTTTTGAGCTGCAAAGTTTACTAATGAATGCAATCATTTTAAAAAGGGGCGGCCTTCCGGCATCCTCCACTTCCACAATGTAGCCCTCGTGCCAAAACAATTGTCCATCCCTGGTGTAGGCAGTATATTTGATAATTTTTTTTAAAAAAAGAAACGGAAACTACTGTTTGTCAATTGAAAGAGCTTCTTGTTTTGTTTTTTCAAAAAGGAACCTAAAAGAGGATATAAGATTTCTTTTTGGAGAAAAAATTATGTATTCATACATGTCATTGCTTCATTAAATAAGGCTTACAAGATTTATGATATAAACAAGTAAAAAGTTGAGCACTTTTTAAGCAGATTAATGCCCACAACTTCCAAAATAAAGTATTTTTTTGAAATAATGATGGAATACAAATGCAATAATTTATTTTTCTACATAATAAAATCCAACCTAATTGTTAAATTACTTTGTGAGTAACAAATATGAGTAGATCAAAACAAATTTCTAGGGGTTTTTTTTGAAGGATGTATCGGCAAGCCATACACTCGAAATCATCCCTACTTGGCGTAACTGAAAACTTAAATGATTTTTTAAAGAGAAAACTCTGCTTACGACCAAAATAGATGTCCTTTTCTCGAACCAACCGAGCGAGTAAAATGATCAGAAAATGATACTATTTTTACTTACTTTTTCAAACTAATCTTTGTGTAAGGTCTGAATTGCGAGTAATAAATTGCACAATTGGCATCGTAAGCACTGAAATTATACTTCAATATAAAAATCAATTGAGTGTTTCGATGTTGTGTTAAGAGTATATCTTATGCAAAACACCATATGTCGTGGGTCATGCACGAGTTAATTGGAGGAAAAGATTTTGTTTAAAAATAAATTTTGTTTTCTTATCGGGATGGTGGGAAAATAATGGATAGTTGTTTTTTTTTAATAGATGATATTTTATTGGTGATTAAGTAGTTCACAATTTTTGAAATATACGTATTAGGGGAAGAAAATGCAAGAAAAACGGTTTCGTCGGCGTAAAATGTAAATGTCTTTTTGAAACTGTTGCTCATAAAATATGGTGCAATGTGTTAAAATAATAAAAGAGTTGTGACAGGAGTTGCCAAATAAAATTTGTTTTTTCGGGTAATGTTTTCTGCCAACTGGATAAAAAGGAGCAATTTTCTTTTTGATGTTTGAAGCTAAAACGAAATTTTCCCTTCCTTTTTAACATGGCAATGTGTGTGTGTGTGTGTGTGAAATGAGATGTATATCCTTTTTGGTTTGAAAGAAAAACGTTATTTTAGACCCAGCGCCCACACACATACAGAAAAATGCGCATAAAAAATGTATTAACAATGAATGAATAAAAATGTAAAAGGTTAAAATAATAGATTTAGTCATCATATCCTGCTCAATTAAAAGATCATTAAGATCCAATCCACATAAATGAGGTAGCCGCGGTAGCCTAGTGGTCAAAATTATGGACTTGTGGCTGACGTGTCATAAGTTCGAGACTAGTACCGCTGAAGACCCGCCTTGGAGAGGGGGCTGATGCACATGAAAGATGTTGAGGCTGAAACGTCCTCCCATTGGTGTAAGGTAAATGTTAGGAAAGGGGAGGTGCCAGCCAGTTCTAATGTCGTTCAGGTCATTTGACCATGGTTCAAAATTACAAGGTACGTTGCCAATAGTCCACGTGAAGCCTATAGTGCGACGTAAAAGTAACTATAATCCACGGGACGTATCATGTAACACTTAAAAGCCCCTCGAGTGCTATTGGCACATACCTCGTAATTTTGAACCACTGAAAAGTGATGAGGACGACACCAGAACTAGCCAACCCACCCCTTTCCCAACATCCACATCATACCAACATGAGGACTATGTGCCCCGAAAAATTTAATGTGCATAGACTCCTCTACACGATGGGTCATCAGTGGAACTAGGGCTAGAACTCACGACACGCTGACTGCGACTCCATGATCAATAGGTTACCGTGGCTTCAAATATCCAATAGATACACAGTCAAATTATACTTTATTTATCATTTGGTACGTGGAATAAAAAAGTTTCTATAAGATGATATTTGTGAGATGTGTAATTAAATTTATTTTTAAATAGTACTTGATCAGTCAATTAATAATAAATAAAAACACATGAATGAATTTTGTACACAAGAATTATTTTTAATAAATAATCTTGAAAAGTCAATTAACTAAAATGGAAACTGTTACATTTTCGTAAGCTGTTATTGACTTAGGACAATAAAGTAGGATTAAGCTTGTTTCATAGGATCTTAACTTTCTGCATCAGGAGAAAATTTATGCACAATAATGTAAGAAAAAAGGAAGCATTAGGTTAAAAATTTGCATGTGTAAATAAACAGTACACTAAGAGTTAATAAAACTGTTTGGAATGAATTTTATATAAATGAAAACAGCAAGCAAAAAATCCAAATAAAAAAACAAAAATAAATGCAAAGATTCGCATAAAATTTTTTAAACATAAAGTTAAATATAAATATATATATACACACAATTGTTTTTAATTTTAATGTTCTATCGTGTTTTTCCCTACATTAAAGGAAAAAATCCAGTTTTTTTACTTATGATCGTGCTTTTGCTTTTTATGAAACATCTTGATTTGTATTTAGGTATTCAATAAATATATACATCCTTGTCTCATTTCCTTGAATTAAATACCTAATCTTCTTCATTCTACCCTTAAATCGCACTAAAAAATAAATTAGTGGTAGCCTTAGTCTTAGTCAACGCCTGATTATGCACTGTTCCAAAGCAGGACTCCATATTTTTACTTCGGTCTGGATAGAAGACCCTAGATACGCTCTTTGCCTGGAGGAATGTAGCCCCGCAAATATTGATCCCGAGCAGTCTAGAGCCAAAATGTGTGCTCTGGACTCGAATCCTTTGTTAAGCATAAGTGTAGTTGCTTAATTATCTCAAACTGATGTATTTCTAATTCTATTAAAAATAACTTACCCCTAATTAATACGCTAAAAGCATTTATTGCTGAAAAGTGTTTTTTATTTTACTTTTATACTTATTTTTTAATATTCTATCTATTTTAGGTTGTTGCTAAATAGAAAACAAATTATAATTTGTAGATTTCTAGTTGAATTAGATGGTTTTTCCATTAAGTGTATATATATTTGTCAACGTTGAGAGAGTTTATTAATAAATGTATTGCAATTTAACTGTAATAAAAATAATTAAGACTAATATTTTTCAGTCATTTTCCACTAAAAAAAATATAAAAGTATAAATATATATTCTACTCCCGAAACACTAATGTGATTTTTAAGAAAAATTGTGGAGAATTTTTATTTACAAATTTTTTTTTTCTAATTTTAATACAGAAACCCAGTTTTCTTACTTTATAGTACAATTAGTTCTTTTTTTTTTATTTCAAATGTATAGAGACAGACCAGAAAACGATATTAAAATAAATACTTTCTTTGAATAATATAAGGCTCAGTTTCCGAATGTCATCAATTGTGAGAAATGAATTGTTTTAAGCAAGGTATTAAGAATAAAAATAAGCCTATATATTTTTTGTTGTTTAAATTTAATACATTTAATGTTACATTATATAATTTATGTAACATATTTATAATTATTATTATCATATTTTAATTCCTCTTTCAGGATATTTTTTTTATCAAAAAGCTGTGTATCTTTTATGTAATGTTTATGCACATTTGTTCTGAAACTGCTGATTTTTCAATTCTTGTATTTCTCCTAGATCATTGCTTCTCAAACTCTCAATATTTGCGACCCTATTTTCAAGCATAATTTTCATCGCACCCTCTTTCATACAATAATCGTAGTAATAATGTGTTTTGAAGCTAAAACTCAATAAGATTTTAATTATAAACCATACAAGTTAAGAAGATAAGTTTCATAGTTTGTGCATATAATTTTGAATATGACAAGCCCTTGGGAGTCACTAATATTTATTAAACCTATTTTTAACTTAATATTTATAAATTAATTATCAAATGCATTGTACAGTACTTAATTATTTCTATTATATTTGTGTAAAAATGAGTATTTTGTTTTTTATTATTTATATTTTGTATTTGTAATTCGTTTTGCTTCCTTTCAGTACATTAATAACTTTTTAAATAACCTTTTATTTTCGACTTTTTGATATGCTCGCGCTTCCCACGTAGGGTTATCATGCCCTCACCCCAGGGGACGCCCCCCCCCAGTTTGAGAAACGCTATCCTAGATGTTATTCGCAATAAATATTTTATATTCTTATGCAATAATATGATCTTATATAAGACGAAAGGAAAAATATAAATAAATAAATTCATGTTTTTGAAAAACATTTTTTTTTAAATTAAAAATACATGAGATGCAGCCGTCCATACTAACATATCAGGAGTAATGCTGGGAGACCTTATTCTATAGGCATTGCGTGTTTCCATGTCAGAAATGATTTTGTTTTGTACCATTTTTGCACAAAGTATCATTTATGCTATAGCACAGATGTTACTTTTTGATGGACACGAAATTCTAGAATAATCGAAGTTACATCGTGGAGGTGAATTAGGTGATTTGAACTTTTTGGCTCACATTATTAAAATATTACAGGGCTGTAGTTGTATTGATCGATAGAAAATGGAAATATCTATTTCTTGTCAAATAATATAAGTAGTGGATAAAAATATTGGAAAAGAAAAATACGCGTGTAACATATTTTATGTCTGGAAGCTTTTCTCTCTGCAGATGTTTTATAATTTTAACGCTCTAAAAATTCAAATCTGACAAATTCTTCCTTTTATAAAAAGATCAATTCTTTTACAAACCGAAGTTTCATCAACCGAAGTTTCTTCAGACTTTTGTCTGTAAACTTCTAAAATTAGTATCTTAATAACAAATTTAAAAATGTAAAATTAAGCCGCAAGACCTTTTAAAATTTTCTTTCGAAAACTAATTGATTTGGGGAAAAAAGTTAATTTAAACCGTAAAAAAAATTGTCAGGAGAGATTAAAAATTTTTTGGATTGATTGTTTACTAACATCGCCCTTTGAATCATATAATGGACCTCGTAATTCTGAACTCTGGTTAAGTGACGCACGAAAGCGGCGCTTGAGCAACCATTCAACTCTCCAAATTTCTGCACCACTCCAACGTGGAGGAAATTGATCTCGTTTGGAAGTGCGAACCGTGATTCGATTTTTATGGGCAAAGAATATGCCCGCATCTGCAATGAGCAGACAACATGTAGCGAAATGGTGTCCCTCTTTTCAATCAGGCAGACAGGATGTCGAAAGACGCAATATGACAGGGAGCGGCCAGTCAAGTTCTTCAACGACAGAAATCGCAACGGCACGAATTGGAGAAATGATTCAAAATGATAGACGGGTAAATCCCTTCAGAGCTGTGACTGAGCTATGGTAGCGAGCAGCATCTCGTTTCTGATGTGCTGCGATATTCCAAGACAGTGCTGTGAAATCATCCGCGAAAGCTGCCTCAATGGACAGGGACCCGATTTCTACAAGAAGGGTTAAACAAGTTGGTTCTACGTTCTGATAAATGCCTAAATAGACTTGGTGATTATGTCGGAATGTGATAGGCACGTATGCCTCTTAATTCCTTTTTGAATTTTCTGACTTTTGTTGATAAATATTTCTTTATTCGACTTGTAACCTTTTTTCTGATCACAACTCTCGTATATCATCTAAAAATTACTAGAACAACTGCAATCAAAAACTCAATTTTTCCAGGATTATTTTAAAGTAATATGAGTAAAAAACGGTATTTTTTTATATAGTTTTCCGTTTGTTTCATTGTCAAGTAATTTTCGGAGGGTTGTTTGCTCCAGCATTTTTAAAATTACTTTTAAAACCAAATTTTCCAGACCTCCAATTGGTTACAGTGAGTGAGTGAATGTAAATTTTAATGGCGCAAGATACAACTTCGGCCAAGCTGCGCCAAATCCAATTGGATACACATACGAGAACATATTAATTAAAATTTCTTAAGATGTAGGATGATTTTTGTTCAAGAGCTTTGCTGAAGAAAATAAACATTTGGAACGAATACTATTCTAGGGTTTTTATTTCTGTATATACTTTGAAATTTCTTGATAGATTAGTTAGTTCTTTTTGGTGTTGCTAAAAAATTTATATTTATTTAGAAACTCAAAAAATTTTTGTTGGATTGGTTATAAATTTTGATTTCGATGAGATTAGGAAGTTACTGTGAATTTTCGAAGACTAAATTAATTACATTAGAGGAACAAATAAAATAAAACACATGAAAACGGGTCTTAGTCCTCATGCTGGCGTGGCATGCAAGTTTGGAGAGTGAAGTGCCACCTCAGGTATCCTCCTCTTCTAAAACATTTTAGAGTAAAGAAATCCAAAGGTGGAAATCAGAATCGAGAGAAATTGCATTTTTAAAAGTTCGACCAAAAATGACATCTCAATACTCTCATTTATTTTGCTCATAAATCATTAAATATGTAATCGATCGAATATGAAATACATATCACGATCATAAAACAAAAGAGAAAACTACATCAGTGTTTTACATTTGGAATTGAGGCTAGATAACTTCGAGTTTCTTAACAGCGGTAAAATTTCTAGTGAAATTAAATAAGGTACAAAAATAGAGTGAGTGTTCTATATTAACATAGCGTTATAAAGCAACACGAAGGGTTTTGTCAACGAAGCTTGCAATCTTGAACCATGATCAAATGACAAGTACGACATCCGAATTGGAACCCTCACCAATTTCTAACTACCACACTACGCCACACGAACGGAAGCACTTTGAGCCTCGAAAAATTTAACGTGCATAACCCTCTCTACACGGCGGTGTGACGTTTGAGATTAATAAAAGTAGCATGATATTGATTAATTTAAATATTTAGTTTATTTACGGCACAGTTATTACTTACGGTATATACACTAAAGTTATTAAAATATATTATTAAGATTATCAGAGTCCAAGTTCTGTTGTTTGTGAGGGAGAAGTTCGCGCCATTCTCAGCGAAGTTTTCAGACCATCTCCCTCTTTCTGCCCTCACTAGGCTCCGGGATCATAGCGGATGGCTCCTATATCCTCGAGTTGCATCCGGTTCGTGGGCGGAGTAGGGGGATCCTTGTGGTGTCAAAGGTTGCAGGGCCGACGTCTAAGACAAGACCGTGCAATATTTTAAGGGTGCAGGTGTTCCTGTTGTTGTTGTTGCTCATGCCACCTGCTTGACATAGTCAGATCGAGGCCCACGAAATTCATCGTGACAATGGGCTAGATGTACGTCTGTCGTTGGCTTTTAGCCTTCAGCACCATACAGGTAACAGTACGATTTAGCTCGGATTATTCCCGAAGGAACGATAGATGGTGACACCACCTATCTCCACCTCCACAATTTAGGCATGGAACTGAATTGGAGGGAAATTTTCTTCAGTTCCCTGCACTAGTGATTCAGCCCACAAGACTTTCAGACCCACTGATTTAACGAGCACGAGCTCCACGTGTTCTCGGAGGGTATTTGGCGGTACGGGCATCGAACCCAGGCCTTCGGGTCCGGAGTCCGGTGCTCTAACCACTAGGCTACCCACGGCACCGGTGTTCCTTGAAAGTGTTCCAAAGAACCACAAAGTCCAAAGTCCACAAAGAAGTTGATTGACAGCTGTGTGGCGGGAATCGTTACGGACTGTATTCAGGTTTTCGAATTATTTTAAGGAGCACTAGACACGAATTCACGGCACGCCAGCCACGAGTTCGTGACCATAACCACTTGATTACCGTGGTCACAATGAGAGAAAGAGAGAGAAACTAGCATGTTGAAATTAAAGGACTGATTTTTAAAATTTTAAATTAGAAAAAAAAATTAGACTTCGAATAAGAATAAGACAATTGAATCTTAAAATTACATTTAGGATGTGCATGATACCTAATTCTGTACGATACACAGGAATCCTCAAAACAACAGTGCGTAGCCAAAAATTTATATTTTGAAGCGCATAAAAAGAATTTCATTAATTTTGTTTCACATCAAATGTTAAGTAGGATCTTGTATAGTCCAGTTCTCCCTTAATTTCCAGAAAAAGAAGCGCAATGCACCTGCTTGCCTAATTTAGGCTGATTTAGGATTATCAGTCAAGGTGAAATGACACTTTTCTTTACTTTTGCAACGATATTGCAACGAAACGCTTCGTGAACATAAGAGGAAAGGTCAATTAATAAACAAACGCAGCGGAGCGCGCAGAGTATCACTTCTGAATATATCACGCTTGACCACATTAATAGTTTTAAATGAATTATTAGGAGTTTTTAGTTCTCTGTTTTTATAAGACGTAGGAGACACGTTTACGAAACGTTGCCGAATAGTTTGCTTGAAATTTCTTCAAGTTGTCAAGGTCGCTTCTGAGGTGTGGCACAGTCCACGTGCGGTCTTAAAATTTCAATTAAAATCGTGATTTTGTGTGGGGGGTATCAAAAGAGGGGGGAGGTAATAAAACCACAATTATCTCAAATATTCAACAAATGTTTACTTTAGAGGTTTTTTTTTTAAAAAAAAAGTACTCACAAAATGTTGTGGTATTTCTGAAGCATTTTTGCTTCATTAGAAAAAAAGGAGACTTATTCAATTCTTATAATTGAATAAAACACATGTCTCTCTCTGTAGTAGGACTTCGCAATTTTTTTATAATGTGTTATTTTTTAATTCTTTTTAAGCAGAGATCTGAAGTCTGTGTTTAAGCACTTAAAGTAAGAATATGAATGATGTATTTTCTGATAATAAATAAATAAATTCATCTGAAAGCAATTTTTACACATATATATGAAAATAATTTGACTTTTCCATAAAAATAAAACTAAGCAGTTATTACTTTACTGATTAGTGAGTGAATATGTTTACTTCTACGTAACGGATTAAATTTTAAACTAATCTTTGATACTAAATATTCAATGCATTTCTTGGAGAAATTTTAAATTTCTAAACTTTACTCTTGAAAATACTTCCTCACATGGATACTTTAATCTAGTGTTTCTCAAACTTTCAATAGTTGCGACCCAATTTTCAATCATAATTTTCAACGTTTTCCCCCATACAATAGCACAATGTATTGAATGCAACAGAAATAATCTTTGACGTAAAGCTACAATACGACTTTAATTATAAACCATACAAATTATCAAAATGAGTATTAAATTTTATGTGTGACAAGCCAATGGGAGACATTAGAAATTATTAAATTGGTTTTTAATTTAGTGTGCATTGATAAATCACAATTATCAAAAACATTGTGCAGTACTGATACATTTATAAGTATATTATATCAGTGTAAATGTGTATTTAGTTTTTATTATGTCGGAATGTATTTTGTTTTGCTTCCTTTCAGTAAATTAATACTTTTTTAAATCTTTTATTTTTGACTTTTCAATATGCTCGCACCCCTTTCACAGGGGTATCACGCCTCAATAGGGGGCACGCCCCACAGTTTGAGAAACACTGCTTTAACCAAATATTATCAAATTATATGAAGAGTTATTTTTCAAATAGTTAGAGAGAAGAAATAGAGAAATAGAGTTATTTCGGAGACTCTTTCATATAATTCTAAGCCAAAATTCATTTAATAATTTTTTTTCTCAAACTCAAATTTTAAATGCATGGCGTTCGCATATTCTTTACGAGCATTCGAAGCGTTCATTTTAAGTCGGGATAGCTTACGTACACAGTTTCATTCTAGTATCATAACTTGAAGAAAATTATTTTGAATAAATCTCCAAGCGCTTCAAACAATTGATTACAAATTTTAGAGTTAAATGTTTGTAAAGGCTATTTTCAGTTATATAAAAGCATTTATATATAACTGCAGTGAAATACGTTTAACGCGAGAATGGTTAAGACGAAATATCAGTTAACACGAAATAATACAACGGTCCCTTCAAACTACTATGTATCGGGAAAATTCACTGCTGTAGATGATGATAATGTGTGTACAGCTACAATTACGACAGACAAAGATATTTTGGAGTTTGTTCAAAACTCAAAAATTATCATTGATGCTGATACAGACGACGAAAAGGAGAATAATGCACCTCCGGTCCCCGTGTCATCCGAAATGAGGAACATCATGAAAAGTATGCGCAGCTATTCAGACGCACATTACAATGGTAAAATGAATAAAAAAATAGATGACATCAAACAATTTGTTGACAATTTGATGCAAAAAAGACAATGTTTATGAAAAATATCAGATTATTTCCCCAAAACTCAATAAATGTTCTGTGTTTTTCAAAAAAAAAACTAGAACATTTTGTTTTAAATATCTTTAAGTTCTTATGAGTGTTTTAATTCCATTGATCTTCCTTAAATACATGCATATATACATATATAGGTAAATAAAATGTACTCTAATAAACTTAATTTTGTTGAATATACGTTTTTTTTCGCATTATCCTTGAACACGAAATTCTTCTAACCTGAAGAAATATTTCAGTCCCCCCCAGTTTCGTGTAAAACGATTTTCACTGTATTGCACTTTCGAAAGTCAAATTCTGTTCCAATTGTCCAAATTGAATTCCAATTCAATTCCAAACAGTCTCGTGTATAATAAAAACAAAAAAAAAAAAAAAAAAAAAAAAAAATTCCTTATTTTTTCTTAAAGTAGTGCTACTTGAAGAAACGTGCTTTGGACCGATAGGACACAAACAGCCCACACGTGCCCTGAGAATATTTTTAAGACAATGCTACAAAAAAAGGTTTATTTCTTTCTCGTGTTTTCACAAATGGACTTTTATGCAAAGATTCGCTTTTACGCAAGAAAATAACGTTTGCTTATTGTTTTTTTATACAAAGTGAAACGAATATTTTTTTGAATAATAGAGAATCAGGACAGAAAGAAGCAATAAAATGCTGAGTTAACAAAAAAGGTCTAAGCAAATGAGAATTTATGAACATAACTTTTTGGACCTATTTTTCATCTAAATATAGTCAATCAAAAGCATTACTTTTAAAGTTATTTTCTATCAATAGTTAACTATGAAGGTCCAGTGAGTAGCGTATCGTGCTTTCACACCACAGGTCCAGGATCTATTCCCAGGCTGGGCAAGGTCGACTCAGTCTTTCATCCCAACTGCAGTGGGCCAATAAATGAGTACCAAGCTTGTTTGGAGACTTAAACACTGGGGGTCGCGCTTCCGACTAACCACCTGGTCGGTACATCTGCCCATGCCCCTCAGCGCCCAATGGTCGCGTATACTGGGAGGGGCACAGTAGGCCCTGGCCCTTTTGGGCTGTTGCGCCGCTGAGTTTGAGTTTACTATACGAACATTTGGATAAAGTAAATAAAGTGTATACAGTTAATATTCTGTACACATGAAATGAGAAAAATTCACGAGTTTAAGAGTGAGAGATTTAAGATACAAGCATACACACACATGAACATTTCAAGTTTCTTCGTAAATCTAAGAGCGCGTTTTATGGGTAATGTAATGCATTTTAAAACATGCCGTTTGAAAGTATAAATGCGCTGTATACGCTCTATTATGCAGTAACTGAAAATGCTCGAAATTATAACATTGTTCATAATTTGTAATATTATTCTTTACTTCTTTTGTTTGGAAAGATACTTAACAAAATTTGGGATCCATTTTCAGCAAAAGAGATACCAGGAAAGTATTTCCCCAAAATGTGGTTTAATACGTAATTAGCCGCCAAACTATGGTTTATTAAAATGGAGAAATTAGAAACATCGCAAAACTGCACAACTGTACTTAGATACTTAGACAGTACTTAATTAGTACTTTAATTAAGCGAATTTTTTGTAACATTGTCATTATAAAGAAGACTAGTTTGTCTTAATTTTGAATGCAACTACAGCGTTCGGGCTGCCGGATTAATCATGTTGTCTGATTTTTCCTTTATTTCAAGTGTAGTGTTTTACTTAAATACAGTATTTAATTCTTCGCCAAGTCATTTGGCAACATGCTGATACGGGAGGAGTATGTTTGGAAATTTATTTTAACGTATGAGCGAAAACAATAACAGCATTTGGCGGTGGGTTTTTTTTTTTTTTTTTTTTTTTTTTTTAAATTGTTTTTTTTATTGTAAAAATAAATAAATTTTTTTTTGTGGGGGTTTTTTTTTTTTTTTTTTTTTTTTTTTGCAATGGCATTTGAACTGGCAAAATTGGTTGAGGGTGTACTAATTTAAGTACCCTAGTTTTCGTAGATAAAGCTTTCTAATTCAAGATATATAAAATTAACTTAACTTCAAAAAGAAAACAATTATTTCTTAATATAATTATATCAACAACGTGTGTGAAAACTTCTAAGACGAAGGAAGGAGAAAAGATATTTTTGCGCATTTAGTAACTCGGTAAAACAGAAATTAATTACCTTCTTGCTGCTACATGTTAAGAAAAATTGGGTATTAACATTTAGTATGGTGGATGTGAATGACAAAAAAGTGAGGAATATCAGCTAAAATATGTGTGAGGTTTTCTTCTATTAACCATAAATCAATTGCCAAAAATCTTCATGGTTTTCTACAATGACATTACCATTAGAAGAATTGAATAGCAAGGAAAACACATACATAATAATGCTTAATTAGCGAAATCATGTTTATAAATACCCATTGCAAAAAGTTAAAGCAATAAAAGAACTTGCTAAACAAATGTAAAATAATACTAAAGCAAATAATCCAAGATGGTTTCAATAGAATTATTATTTAGAGTAAATTAATCATATAACAAATAATTCATAATGCATCATCCATTCTCTTTCACAATAGAAGCTAATGAAGGCAAAATGGCGGAAAGATGGCTCATCCAAATATTTCATAAGGAACTAAAATAAATTGAATTTAGTAAAACTAGGCTGGGTGTTATTGTTGTTTATATTATGGAGTCTAGTTTTCTGTAACAGAACCAATGAAGCGCTTAATTTAATTTAAAGGCACTCCGTATGTTTGCAAAAGTTTTTATATAATTACGTTATTCTTATAATGTTTTGGAATACTGTTTACTTAATTTTCAAGAAACTTTTTCGGGCTCATTTGTTTTTGTGCCCTACTTAAGGGTTTCATAAATTCTTTTAGAGCATAAGATAGATAACTAGAGCTTCAAATAATTTATTGTTTATCTGTGAATTAGAATTGAGTTAAATCCAAATTATCGCAGAGTCAACAGTTCTTATAATCGAATAAAGTGTTAGAAAATTCAATATAAGAAGGACTAGCACACACACACAAGTTAAAGTAAATGAAAATTCTATTTTTTTTTTATTAATTTTTTATATATGCAAAATCAATACCATGCTGCTAAAATAATTTTTTAACTCAAAAAAATAATTCGCAAACACGGAAAGAGATTAAAAGTCAAAAATTTTCTAAAAAAACCCAAAAATTCTTGAAAAACTGCAATTTTTTTATGTATGTGTTATAAAGAACTCTGTTTCATATCTGTATTTATTTCTATTTACACACATTTCTTTTCAATCAATTTTTAATTTCCTATTTAAATTATAGAGTAGTTATAAATATTGTTCGGGTTGAGAAAATACTCTTCTATTTTATTATCGTCTACTTTAATTCAATAATTCGTGGAACTCTAATTTATTTGATTACTTAATTTATTTGTCGATATTATAATCGTCTGTCGTTAAAGTTATGTTGCTGAAACTGGCATCGCTCGTGATTATTCTAAATATGGATTTTCAGTTGGAGAAAAGAATTCTAATGCATAATATCGAGGTTCGTTGAACTTAATATGTAAGTGATTTTTATATATTTTCGATATATTTGTCATCTGTATAGATAAAAGGCACCCATGGAATAAAATTTGACTACTATTATTCACGTATTTGAATTATAAAATGAAAAATGCAATAAAGCTGGTTCTAAAAGTAAAACGTAAACATGTTAAAAAAATCTAAATCTAGCAAAAAATTACATTTTGTATACAATTTATGACGAACTATAAAATAATATTTAAAAATAAAACAAACAGAAACTGAAGTATAAACGAATTTATCTATGTTTTAAAAATGTAAATGTAAATTATTTAACCACATTCAGAAGAAAATTATAGTTCTTAGTTTATACTCTTCGCTGTAAAACTACAGTAAAACAAACTTCATCATGCAATGATGGAAATATGTATGATAAAACGAAATAGAATTTGTCATGTTAATTATTGATTTTAACTCAAACGATTTTTTACCGTTAAAACCGATTTTAAAAATGAAAAATTTACAACGTTAACAGAAAAATAACCGTTTCAAAATCAAGTGGGAAAAAATAAAGACGTAAACAAGGGTCAAAATCACCGTATTAAGTGCTTCATTACATAACCCCATCAATCTTTAAAAACACGTGTAAACATTGTCATTAAAAAGGTGTTTCAACTCAGGTTTTCACCCTTGACCAACTGAAGGAGACACTATTTAGAGTGATTTTGGAACAGTCGAAATTGCTCTTTCGTTCAGAAACTCTTTTTCTTCACTTGAATAGTTTCTACAATTTTAATCAATGTGTGGATTTGTTTTCACATGTAAATAATATATTTCTTCATTTTACTTTTTATTGGTGTTCAAATTATTTTTTTCACCTTCACCTTTTTTTTTGTTCGAAATAACGAAAGCAATGTTATCAAACGGCCAGCTAAAAATAGTATGAGGAAATAAAAAGTGATTTCTCTCTCTCTCAATTTCGAAAAAAATATAAACATTGGGTAAAAGTTTTGATATTTTTAAACTTTAGAAGGAAATTTTGTACAGAATGTTTTGAAATGAGCTATTTTGCTGCCATTTTTTCTTCTTTTAAAAACATCTTTGGATTGGCTTAAAGGTTTGATGTTTCATGTGGACGCAGTAAAAGCATTTTGGATTTAAACTCTTTACTATTAGCTTTTAAACAATCTTTTGCAGCCTAAATGGAGCCTGGAAATTTAATAGTACAAATATATGTGGGCGGCCTGTTTTTCTAAGTGGCGTATGAACTTCATATTTTGCGCATAACAAGTAATATAAAAAAAATCAAGTCAATTCATACTTAGGTCAATAAAGAAAAATTTTATTTTAGTTACTTTTTATGAAATAATTACAATTAATATATATATATGACAGAATCACAATATTAAGTGACAAAATAGAAAGCGATTTTCCTTTTTGTATAGTGTGTTGGACTATTATTTTTGTTTGTAAATATTTATTCATTCATTAAATTTAATTATTCCAATAAAATAGTACAATAAAACGAAATCACATTATCAGAAATTAGGCTATCCCAGGAGGGAACCTTTGAATTAGAAGTCCAACGCGCTATCCATTGCGCTACAGGAACATGACGAGCGGTTTTTCTTTTTATATATGGTGTTGGACTATTATTTTTGTTTGTTACTATTTATTCATCATTTAAATCTAATTAATGAATTAATGTTTGAAAAAACTATATTAACATCAAGTGTCATCCACCACAAGTTTAAAAAAATTTATTTAAACTTGAGTGGATGAATAAAAAGTATTTTATTAACGATTGAAAATTTGAACAAGTTGTGTATATATATATAGGGAGAATGTGAACTAATAACAGGAACTGAAAACTTTTTCAAAATAATTTTAAGAATCTAGTAATTTTTTTTCCAGATTTACCTTTCACTAACTTATTGCTTTTTTTTTAAATTAGATTTTTTTTTCTGTACTGTTTCTAAACTTGAATTTATTTTTTTCAATTTTAGTGCTTTAAGGTATCCGACTACGATTTGAATCGTGATTTTGCAAAAGCGCATAAATGGATAATGTTTATGATATTTAGTGTCACTTAGATTAGAAAATGTATATAAAATTGTTTTAAGTATAGTATTACAATAAAAAATTATTTAAGTACAATATTTTGACAAACATAGAATGACCCATTTTCAAAATATTCTCCTTTTGTGAAAAATGCTTCGATTATAATAATATTTCGCCTGGATATAGCTCAGACTTCTGTACAGAGGCTCAACTAGAATGTTTGAAATATGTAACTTAGAAGTGGGTTTATCCATGTTTTACGACAACAGAGGGGAGAAATTTTAAGAAAAAAAAAACGCAGATAATTATTTCAATGGGTTGTAACTCTAAAAATAATGTGAATTTTTCAAATATCATAGTTGAGCCTCTGTATAGAGGTTTGAGCTATATACAGACAAAATATTATTTTAATAGAATCATTTTTCACAAAAAGAGAACATTTTGAACAAAGGTTATTCTAAATTAATTTTTTGCCGAAATATTGTATTTAAATAAATGTTTTTTTGTCAGAATGTCCTTAGAACAGTTTTATACATGTATTCTAATCTAAGTGACACTAAATATCATGAAAATGATCCATTTATCCTATTTTTTAAAATCACGGTTCCGAACGTACTCGGATACTGTAAGGAACCTATACTCAGAAACCCCTTAAAGCATGAACCAATCGGACCCAGGGCACCTATCTCAGGGAAAGATCGCAGACACTGCAAACCTTCTTCTCAAAATGACGGACATTCCTGAGAATATATTGACCCTTGTCCTATGAACAAGCCTTGAATTTAGGTAACGACGTACCATGAACAGATAAATCTAATTTTCAAATGATGAATATCATATTCGCTAATAGTTAACTCTTTTTAATTAACTAACAACTATCCACTTTCACCCGCCTCCCGCTGAATTTACTAGCCGCAGAACCTCGATTTTCATAAGCACGAGCTCGAGTTAGGAATATGATGCCTAGTGCTGCTGAAGCCTGTAGAAGGGTTAATCTGACTAGGTTTTAAGAGCGTGGTGTGTTAGTTTGGAAGGGGTGGGGGGGGTACCAGCTTAGCTTGTTCCAAGCTGGTGAGCCAAGTGACCGATGTTCAAAATTATGAGGTCCGTCGCCAATAGCCCTCGTGTTGTTTTATATGCGAGGATAGTAAAAACACACGTACTCTCTCACATTTATGTCTATGAAATTAATCTGCATGTTACGTTTCCACTGTGAGGAAGTGGCAGTTAAACTACAAGGGAAACGTCAAAGAATATTACTCGAAATAAGTTTCAGAGAAAATCCTCACAACATAGCCCGCTACACTCATTATTCCGAACAACGACCTTTAGTGAAATCTGGGTTTGAAATCATACCTGTTCAAAATAAGCAGTTTTAGTCCCAATAAATTGGACTCCTCGTGAACAATATATGTTCAATAATTCTCAAAAATGTTTTCTCCCGCCTTTTTTTTTCAATAAAATTTAATTGATTTATTATTTTCAAAAATAAGTAGAATTGAGATATTTTAAAACTATATGTGTTTTGAGGCAAGGCAGATATTGATTATTATCATCTTTTATTACATTTTTAATCCACGTTTTCGAGCATTATTGAGTTGTACAATCAAAGAATCAAAATAAATTTGAAGAATTGCTTGGTAATTGAAATAAAATGATGAAGCGTATTTTGAAAAAGTAAATGAACAATGTTTGAGCATTGAAATAAACTTCAAAGTATTTTAATCAAATTTTTCTATACTTATTCAATTGAGGTGAATACAAAGCATTTTACTAGAGAATTTATAAGATATTTATTACTACTTACAAGAAATTCGAATTAAGTTAATTTATTTGGTAATATACGTATTATATAAACCATCGATAAATTTAGCCAAACGAAAAGATACTATTTCAAAAAATGTCGCCAAATGCTGTCATTGTACCTATTACTGTGTCCGAACGTGCGCGGGAACGGTTTTCACTCTAAGTTGTACATCGTGGCATTTGACGACGTCTTTTGATTTGAAAAAAATTGGTAGACGGTATAAAATGAAAGTACCATTTACATTTTCAAGATAGTTATTGGTATTTGTACAGTTCCTTATTTGAAGAAATACTTTTCTTTTTTTTTTTTAAATAAATTCCATAATTCATTAAACTAAAGGACTTTTTCTTTTTTAAAAAAATAATCGAATACAAAAAATTGAAATGTACACTACTTTTTAATTATGACCATAATTTTTAATAATAGTGTAAATTTGAAAGCATCTTTGGTTTTTATAAAGTAATTTTTTTCATTTAAAAGTAATTACATTTTCAAATAAATTTTATTAAGTAGCTTTTCAATCATAATTGTTACAAATTGCTATAATATAAATTGTGGTTGCGCCTTTTTAAAATATGTAAGAATTCGAAATTTTCTTTCAACGCTCTTATTGGCGATTTGATTGTGTAAATAATTTATGTGTGAATTCAAGGTAAGCTTGTCATTGCACATTTAAGCCGCAAAGTAAAATCCTTTTTCCTGCTACTATAATCCCTTCTTAGGTAATTAATAACTTAATTCCTGTCTACGAGACCATATTCGGCGAGACAAAAAATTGCTAAATCTCGATCTTCTCGTAGTTAATCCTCAGAAACATTTTTCAGTTATTAAAAAGAGTTAGAGCTGACGATAAGTGTAGCAATATGTTAATTCGAAAAAGAAAATACTTTTTAAAAGATATGAATCGATTCCCTCAGAATTTTCATATTTAATGATGTTAATACTATATAACCAAAACAAGTATTCACAATCACGTGTTCTACAATGAATTCAAAACAAACTGACATTAGACGTTCTAGTTGTTCTACTTGTAAAATTTTAGATACAATTTGAAATAAGTAAATTGGGTAAAGATGATCAAGTGCTAAAATTCTTTGAAAAATATTTCAAATTTTTTTTTTTAAAAAAATTTCTTATATCATAAGTGTATTTTAAATCGAGTGCGTTTTGTTTAACTGTATACGTTATTATTGTTGAAAAATTTGTACTTTTAAAAAGAAAGTTTCCGCTGACAACAGCGAAGTGCATGAATTTGGGAGTTAGCTGGGAACACCAAAACCTCAGTGTGTATTAATTGTTCTATGCGATTAAAAATAACGTTTTTTACAGTAATAAAGTTCCTTTTTGTGTGTGTGTGTGCTCATATATATATAATATCCTTCTACAAAACTAAATTCATGATTCTTACGTAATGTTAATAAAGATTCCTTCTTCAGTAACGATTGTACACCATTATGTTTATGAAAACCGTGAGACATAGCCATCCTGTGATAACTATGTCTGGGGTGATTCGCGTAAGCTAGAGGTGTGGGATTATCTAAATGATGAGACATTTTGTAATTCTTAACACAACTTTTATTAAGAATAACTTAAATTACTTAATTCTAAATAACAACTTTCTTTAAGTGAGAATAAGCCACCAATTAAACTGAATATTCAAGTCAGATCGCACAACTAGATCAATTATATTAATTATAATAATTTAACTGTCTAATCTAACTTCCTATACAAAATATTACCTTTTATAGAGTCACCTTCCTTCCTAGGTTGAAGATATTCCTATTATGTTATTTGTAGGAGAGAATACTCAGGCTTTCTTAATCCTTCTTATTATTAATCTTATTAATGACAATGAGCTGTAGGACGTCTAACATTTATTCCGAACAATTCCGTACTAAGTTATCTTTAGGCTTGCCGTCTTATCTCACCAAACCTTCTATCCTTTTAAAGTATATCTCATTTGCATATTCGTTCTGTTTCTCTTCTTGGTATTGGGTTGGAAAAGTTTTGCCATTAATCGTGGCCGTCAAAGAACTTAGGAGTTATGTTAGAAGAAGAACGCGAGAGACGTCACAACCGAAGCTATATATTTTTATGTTTTAAAAGTTGAAAGTGTTTATAGTTTGTTTTAAAAGAAAGGAAAATTCTATAACTCTATTTTTATTAAATTGTCTTTCTTTTCTTATTATTTTATGGCTACGAAAATTTAGCAGACGAATTTTGTTTATTTCGAACCAAAGCCTTTTCCTAATTCGCTCAGTAATTTAATATTTGCTCAGAACAATGTTATTTTTTTATGTACAATATATAAAAGGTTATTAATATTTAACTTTATTGCTTATGAAACAATATAAAATAAGGTTAATAATACCTTATTAACTGATTGTAAATACAGAAAAAAAATAGCCAGTATCGTCTGTATTTTTGGATCTAATTTTAGTTACCAGTTGAACAAATAGATTGTAAACTGTAGACATATTATATTATCATAAAAGCAAAATTGATCCTAAATGTAATGTTCTTAATAAAAAAAAGTAATATAAAAAAAATTTTTTTAGTCAATTCCTACTTAGATCAACAAAGAAAAATTTTATTTTAGCTACTTTTTATTAAATAGTTACAATTAATATAAATATGTATTTACATAGAACATAATCACAACATTAAGTGGTAATTAATTTTTATTAATTATCATTAAAGTATCGTATTGCCATCCAAAACAATCGTGTATATAAATTTCAGTTCAATTGAATGCTTTAAAATGTGAGAAAAAAAACCTTCTCAAGTTTTGACACAAGCCGCCAAAAGGGTCGCTAAGTCACCCAAAATGATGCCAACGGGGCTGTATTTGTAATTCTTCAAATAATTAGTTTTAATCAATTAATTATTATTAATTATTATTATATTATTGTATTGTCATCCAATATAAATTTCAGTTCAACTGAATACTTTAACACGTGAGAAAAAAAAACCTTTTCAAGTTTTGACACAAGTCACCAAAAGGGTCGCTAAGTCACCCAAAATGATACCAACGGGACTGTATTTGTAATTCTTCAAATAATTAGTTTTAATCAATTAATTTTTATTAATTATTATATTATTGTATTGTCATCCAAAATAATCCTGTATATAAAATTTCAGCTCAATTGAGTGCTTTAAAATGTATTTTATTACCGATTGAAAATTCCACCAAGGTAAATATATAAATATATAAAAAAATAAATATATAGAGATTGTGAGCTAACAGTAAGAATTGAAAAAGTAGAATGAATTGTTTCATAAGCTTTATCAACACTATTATAAACAAATTTACGTTGAAAGTTTCTGCTTCTGACACTTTATTTGTGAATATTCTCATTACCTTGTAGTAATATTAAATAAAATGCAATATTATTATTTAAGGCGAATCACCTTTTGAATTGTAATTGGTTTTCCATTAAAAGATCATATGTATAGCTTTGAAGGTTATAATGAAATGTTTCGTGGGTTTTTCAAATAGTAAATATTAATACTCGTAGTCGCATGGTTAAACTTTTTGTTGCAGTACTTATAGACGACTTCAGATTTGTGTGTAGGCTAGTTTAGTTATAGAATGATAGAGGAAAAAATATTTCTTTACTTTTTTTTCTATTCTAAAGACTCTATTTAATAAAATAATTCATTATTGCAACGTAAGAAAAATATAATGCTAAGTATTATATCTTAAAAATGGATTAAACATATCATGAAATGATGTAAATAATTACTACATTTGAAGTAAAAAATTTTTCTCTTAAAAGAAAATAAAGACGTAGAAAATAAATGTCATTTTTTCAAAATTTCTAAAAAGAAAAGAGGGGGAAAAAATGAAGAATTAATACGACATTTATTTAATTTTCTTGTTGCCAGATTTACATTTTAAATTTGTTCTTAAAATTGAATACTACAATAGAGCAATATCTTTTCATCTTCTATGAAATGCACACTTTCACAAAAATTCTCTAAAGAGTATATTTATCTTTTTTTTTTTGTCATCATGTCAGTTCTGTCAGAAGAAATAAAGCTGAAAGAGGTTAAATAAAATGATATACTGCTTAATAAACTCTTTTACCAGAAGCGCGATAGTGCAACATTCTTTTAAATTGTTTGTATACCACCATTAGCAAGAATCACTCTCATATCTTTATGACTTTGTTATCCTGCTCTCTCTATAAATTTAAAAAAAAATTCCTGCTTTAAACCGGAACATATCTTCCTGTTTTTATACTAAAAAAGACAAATCTGTGACAAAAGATGTCTGAAACCTGTAACTGAATGACATATTTTTTTTTTAAAAAAAATGCACTAGTTCTTAATAAAAAAAATTTATTCGATGATAAATTATGTATGAATGGGTCAATTTCGTATCTGTGAAAGCTTTAGTATAAATTTAAACTTAGTAAAAATATCTTTAGAATTATAAACAATTATCTATTACATTTATATTTACAAAAGACATATAAATCTATTACCACGAAACCAGACTTTTTCCCGATAGCAAAACTACCGGATAAACCAATTTATATGGATTACAATATGGATATTTCTAATGAATATCGCGCAACGTAAATCAACAAGAGGGCTATTGTAGACGGACCTCGTAATTTTGAAGTTCGGTCATGCGACGAGGACGAGATATCCCACCCTTCCAACTTCAACACCAACCAAACTTTGAGCCACAGCAAATTCAATGGGAATCAACCCTTCTGCATGGCTGGTCAGTGGTACCAAGACTCGAACTCATGACTCGCCACTTCGAATTCGTGACCATGACCACTCCATAACAGCCACAACAACACAGTCACATGACAAATGTAATCATATGTTTCAAACCGATCTCGCTTTAAAAAAAATGTGTCTCAAGAGTCATTATGTCATCTTCCATGTGTCACTAATTTAAGCCACTCCAGCCATTTCAAATGATGCTATTGCTTTAATATATGCCACTTATCTTTAATCTCGTATATATTATGCAACGATTACATAACAAGAAGTAAAAATATGAACAGCCAAAAAAAAAGAAGAAAAAGAAATATCCAATCCACCTCATTTTTTTTCTGAGCTCACGTTGGTGTGTGTGAGTATTTTAGAAAATTAATCATAATGAAGGACTATGTTACATTCAAGATCGTGAGGATGAAATTACGTTGAGAAAAAAGCTCCTCCGTGATTTTGTTTTCTAAATCAAGATACGAAATTATTTCGTAGCAGTTTTATCAACCAACTTAAATTGAATGACAATTTTTATAGTGCAGACATTAAAAATAGTTGTCAAGAGATTTAATTTACAATGAAAATGCAAAAACACTTCAGATATTAAACAGATAAATTCTAGAATCTTGAAATCTACGTTTCATTGTCTTTCAAAGGACTCGCAGTTGGCCAATGTCACATTACGTAACAAAAATCCCACGTGGGTTTATTTCTCGATCGTTGTTAGTCGCTAAGGTTGTCAGTAGCAAAAACCAAATAATCTCTTTACGTAACATTACTAATAACGTTTTATTAAACATTTATTTCCCTTTTACAGCGCAGTTCCGAAGAATTGTTTTCATATTCTTTTTCTGGGAGACATTGTGCTAGCCATCCATTTCCGATACGTAAACAATCCTGAGAGTAAACAGAGTTAAAAACATTTGATCGCACGAGTTTTACTGCTGCAGTAATATTCTATTGGCCTTGTGCGTTTAATATTAAGAGAAATAGTTGCAAGAAAACACTTATTTATCCTACAGCTTAATTATGTTTCTGTTGTTAAAACACAATCAGGTTCTGTTTATTAGCACGTAATATATTTGTTGTCTTGAATTTTAACTTATAGATTACAATGTTTACTCTACAGCTCTTGCATTCAAAAGTCTATATTAAAGACATGTTTTCAGAGTGGTCAACAGAAAACGCAGTAAAATTCTGAAAAAAAGCGAATTTTTGCGGTTAGATATCTTGCAACACATTTTCCTTTGTATGTTTACAGATGAAATCGGATTTTGAATCACGTCACAAATTTATTAATTATTATACTGACATGTGTATTTGGAGTTTTCAAAATTTAAAATATTTTAATAATTCGGACTTCCGTTTAAACGCATTGTGTGTGAACTGGAGTCCCTTTCTATCTTGTTCACTTAGAAATTTTTCACAGTTGTACCAAATACGTATACTTAATTTGTTCATTAGAAGACATAAGACTTTTTATAATTATTAATATTTAATATTAATATAAAAGCCTTTTATGCAGGACAAATTCTGTAGCTATGGTTCTACCTATTAATAATTTCATACCTTGATAGTCACTAGCGTAGCAATTTCAGAGTGTGCCCTGTATCAAACTTCCTTCGGGGCCCCGTTTTAAAAATGGGAACTTTGTAACTGGGACTATTGATAACATTTTACAATTTTGTACTTATACATGTCGGGGCCCTGTTGTTTGGGGGCCCAGTTTCATTGATATAGCTGATACGGCGGTAACTACGCCCCTGTTAATAGTGTAAGAACATAATTTTTAGCAAAGCATTTTTTTAGATATTGCTAATTTCAAAGTACGCAATATTTTACTCATAATTAATTTTTTTGTAAATAAAAGTTTCTCTCCACAATCGTAATTGTGTAAAACAGAGATTCATATATGTTTTAAACGAACGGTTGCCAACCGATGGTCGGTGGAAAGTTTTTGATGGTTCATAGAAAAATTGAGACATTCTTATAAAGACTAATTGTGTGTGGGGGACATACTATTAGGACATATATTTTTAAGAAGAGATTCAGCTTCAAAAAGGAAGAGTGATGACTTATTATTGAATATGGATTATACTTTTTTTAGAAATTTCAGCTACAATTTTTAGCAAACTTCCTTCTGAGTTTGGCTACTTTTGAGGATGTATCTAGCTACATTTGAAAGAGAGAAATGGCAACCACATGGTAATTTGATGGCATAACACTTCAGTTTTTTCAAAAGGGCTTTGTGTCACCGATTTGTTCTTGCTTTTCGTGAAATTCCTTTACAGTGATATGGAAATGGAAACAAAGACATAAATAAGGGACAATATATACAATTATAATAGTCCGCCATATAGTGGTCAATCATATTAGTGCTCCACAAAATATAAAATTATCTAGAGCGTTGAGCATTAAAGATAAAACTAAATGTGGTAAATTCGAGGTTGAGATCATTAAAGTCTCCTTTACTGTGACAATTATTTATTAATTTAAGTTAGGCTACACAAAGACAACACATGTGTATCATTGACAAAAAAAAATTGGACAAAGAACATGGACGGTTTTTCATAGTGACCACACTTTTTTCTTCACTTGGCCTTTACTGAAGATAAGATTGCTAGGGGGCGCTTCTGTTGTTTGGGACAGTCAGTTACAATAGCAATTACAATTATACCTTTAGTGGCCCATGAAGCTCTAAAGGCTGGTAACCGCTGTTTTAAACAACACAAAAGCTTTTAATATAAATTGTATCACTTTATGTAAATACCCCTACAAGAAAGTTAAACGTTATTGGATGGTTACGTAAACTTTGATTTATTGAGAATGCTTATAATGCGTTATGGGTTGAAAAAAATGAGTTGGAAAAAAAATTAAATTTGTAAAATATTTTGATACTGTCAAATAGTATCATTGTATTAAATCATTTTTGCAGTTAATTTAAAAGAACTTATGAATGTGTAAATAAAAATATCACTGACTAATATTTTAAAATTACTTAATTTAAAATATTTTTACATAAAGAAATGCTTATTATACGAGTGAAGTATAATCTGATTTCATTAACTCTTCGTACCATCGCATTTTAGTCCATTAACATTTTAACCTAAAAACGAAGGGAAATAAATATTAATTGGCTCAAAATTATATAAAATTTACTCAAAAATAGATATTACTCCCTAAATAAAAAAAAAAAAAAAAAAACTTAATAAAAAAAACAAAAACAGATTGACATTTTCCGTCAAAAATTTTTTCCTGTTTCTAAATTTAACCTAAAAAAAGTTGTTTCGACTGAAGACAAACTCGAGACTAATTTCACTAGTCACTCTCTTCCGCTAACTTAGAATTCTATCCCCACCAAGCTATTTAGGAAGCTTCATCATGGTAATGTAGAAAATACTCTCCAACAGAGCCTTGTTCGTTTTTGTCACCAGAAGCAATTTTTTCCCCTTTCTCTCTTCACTTCATGCTTGCAATTTGAAGGTTTTCCCCATTTAACATTTCCTTAGCGTGCTAATTCATCACATCACGGTTGTTAACTCAATTGTGGTAAGAAAAGTTTACCCACTTTTATTTTCTCATGATAAACAATGTTTTTTCGTTCTCTCTCTTCCACATTAGAGGTGAAAGTAACGATTAGAAACATCCTGTTCGACTTTTCTTTTTATTCTTGTCACTGTTGTAATTTTCGGGTAATTCTTCAACGGAAAGATAAGGTTACGTGGTTACTTACAGGTGAGAGTTGTGTGTAGGCAGAAATTGAAAGTTTTGAACTAGATTTTTACATCCGCGTGTTTGAAGTAGATTTCTTTCATGGGAACATTTACTTTTGAGAAGAAGAAACACGCTTTTAAAGTCCAATAGATAAAATCCTGCGAATTCTATACATTCATTGTAATGGCTAACTAATATTTTTAACAACTATGTTATTTAAGTTTAACTAGGGGGTTGCTTAGGTATCCGACTATATTCGGAACAATGATTTCGAAAAAGCATATACCGTAAAATCCGGCGTATAACGCACACCTATACTTTCAAACTGACTTTTTTCATTTTTAGGTATATTCACCGTATAACGTGCATCCCCTTTTTTACGAAGAAATATGAAATATTAATATACATTTCTCTTATGTTTTGAAGTCATTTATTCGAGGTATTATCCCAGACTTTTGAAAAAATAGTATACTTCTAGAACTACAACTCTTTTAGTTCATAAGGCAAGTTTTTTTCTTTTGAACAAACGCTATTTCGAAACATGTAGAAGTAAGAAACATTTTTGTGCTCATATCTTTTGTTATTTTTAAAGCTATCGTTTTTATATCCGGCGTATAACGCGCACCCTTCAGTTTCCATCTTATTTTTCGCGTTAAAAGTGTGCGTTACACGGTGGATTTCACGGTAAATGAATAATTTTTTGATAGTTAGTGTCACATGAAATAGAATATTCAAAAATAAAATTATTTCAAGAATAATATTGCAAAAAAAAAGGAATTAAATGATTTTTTTTTTTTTTTTTGCAAAAAAATAACATATATTCAAAATTTTCTCCTTTTATGAAAAATGCTTCTGTAGTAATGATATTTTGCCTATATTTAACTTTCCGTACAGAGCTTGAATTGGGATTTTTGAAATATATATGTTTTAAAAGTGCATTTATTCATATTTTAATATATCAAAATAGAAAAATTTTATCAGGAAAAACACTGGCTATTATTTCAATCGACTGTAACTCTGAAGATAATGTAAATTCTTCAAAAGCCCTAGTTCGGGCCCTGTAGAGAGGTCTTAGCCTTTGCATTCCTTCCTCAGTGGCTCGACAGCCCAGGGTGGGCCTTGGCCTTCTCACGAAGTCTTTTCCAGGCCAGCCTTCTAGTGTTTTCTAATTCTTAGTCCTCAAAACTAGGAGATCTTTTTCTAGGCCGTCAACCCATTTAAAAAACCCATCAACCCCGTCAACCCATTCAAAATCACGTTTCTCGACAAAGTCACCTTAATTTTTTCACATAATCTCCACTGAAATTTATTCAAATAAATAGTGATAATTTATTTTTTTCATTTTTTTTTTTTTTTTGTCTTTTCAAACTTCATTCAGGGCTTATTTTAAAATTTATTTTCCTTATTATTAAGCAGGACAAAACTGAATAAGAAGCAAAAACTATTCTTATTACTTGAAATTTGTATTTTAATGTAGGGGCATTGTCTATAAACTATGCCAGAATCACAATTGAAAGGACAAATAAATACCCTTTTGATATGTCATGTCACTACGTCAGGCATCCTGATTTGGGGGAAAGGATTACATAATTTAATAGTTTAAAACATTACATGAAAAAAATGTAATATAAAAATTATTCTTTTATGAATATATAAAATTTAGTTCATATTATTCCTGAATATTACATTCAGGAAGAAATGTCTCACAGATCATTTTGCTGCCTTTCAGAATAAATAAACTTTTAATATTAGTAGGAGGAAATGAGACAAAAATGCAAAATAATGTAGATTGAGATCAGATGTTATTATTGGGAATAGTTTGAAAAATAAAAACAAAAAGGCGTTTAATGTAAAAAAACAACCTCTTCAAAATTACTTTAAAAAAATACTAAAATTTTCAATTTTAGCTGATTTAAAAAATTAAGTTACTATAAAAATAATGTCATTAAAATCTGACAGTGTCCGCTTTGAAATTGCTTTGGGAGAACTTGCCGTAAAATTGAACTTTATTTTGTTTATAAACTAATAAGTAAATTTTTATTATTATTTCTGAGACGTAAGATATGTTTTGATATAGTCTTTTGAGTTTTAATATATATATACATATATGTGTATATATAAATAAAATAAAATCATTGAACTTTTAAAAATAAAAAAATATAAATGGTAGCTTAACATTTAATGTATTGCACTAAATTTTATGGTGTTGATATTATTACTCATACTCTTACTCAATAAAAACTTTTACTACTTTAATTCAATTTCAGTCATGAATTTGGAGTGTTATAAAATGTGAATATATCCTTCCATAATTATTCATAAAAAAAATTTTTTTTAATTTAAACTGAAAGAATAGATAAATAAGTTTAGTCCGTGTGCAAGTTGTCCAAAGGAATATCCAAAGTAAAAATTTGGATGCAATTTATATGTATTTTGTTATTCTACTGAAATTTTTCTTTCAGAAAATTTATGAATAAGTTTATAAGTTTAACTTATTACCAAAAACTTTTATTTAAATCTCAGATCTTTTATATGTCATTAATAAAAAACAGTGAATATTATAACTTGCTTCTCTAAACTATTTTATAAATTGACCTTAGAACAACGTCAATAATTTTTAAACAATTTGCAATTGAGGGCAAAAGAAACGATAGAAGCACGCCTCTCGTTAGAAAATAGAAGAGATAAATTTAGGAGAAAAGGTTTAAAGAAAGACTTGGTTTTAGTTTTATACAATAGCTAATGACTATGTGTTATTTAAGTTAACAAAACAAAAAATATTAGAAGGGTAAAAGAAAAAGGGCACAAAAAAGAAAAGGGAATTGGTAAAAGAAAAAAATGTTTTCAATAGAAAAAAGTGTGTCAATTATTCGTTTCCAGTTCAATTTTTTCTTTCGGACTGCCATATATTCCTGCATTTGAGTATTTTCGAGGACTTTCTTTTACGCAGATTCTCTAATTTTAATTAATTCGAACTTTTGAAAAATACCTTGATATAATTTGATTTTTATGGAAAGAACTTTTAAATAGGTTTTAAAAAGAGCTAGAAATATGTTATGCTTCTTGTAAACTTAGTTTTAAAAAAAAACCAATAAGTTTTCTTTAAATAAACATTTCTGTATTTATCTGTGTTGAAAAAACAGAACTGCACAAACTGTCTGCTTAAAATGAACTGAATTGAAACAACTACCGAACGTGTTGAATTTTTTTTTATTTTGATGTACATAATGCCCAGTCTATCAGATATTACAAAAATAAGGATATTAATATCTTTGATAAATATTTAAAAAGTAAAAACAAATAAATAAATGTTTCAAAAATAACAATAATAAAAAGAAGTATCAAATAAGATATAACAATTTTGTCACTAGACAAAATTCAAGGTTTCCATTCAAAGTCGAAAAGGAAGTAAGTATTCTTATCATTTCTGTTTTTCCAAAAAAATTTAGAATAATTATATGTCATTTATTTAGCTTTTTACATTTTAAAAAGAAATAGGGATAAATTTTATAGAATATCAGATACAATATATCCATGTCATTGATATACATATAACCTTGCTATATCATTATATATATACACGTACGCAATAGTATTGAAATATTTTTATCACATAAAATTGCATCACAATAGCTCCAATACTAATTTACTTAAATGTTTTGTAAGATTGCCTTACAAGATATATAAATGACTATTTAAGACTTTAATATTTCTTTTCTTTTAAAATTGTTTAGAGTTCAATTTTTTAAAGGTATTTTGTTGTTTAATTGAACAGTCTTCTTTAATTTGTTTCTTTCTCAATTTTTTGTACAATTGATACTGTCGTTTAGAAAAAGCAATTATTCTGTAAGGAATTCTAAAAAGTGTTGGCAATAAAAAGCATTATGATTTACTTATTACTGAATTCAAGCAAACAGAGTAAATTTTTTTCGATTTATAAAGTTAAAGAAAAAAAGACTCTCAATTTGAATTTAGAATATTTCCATGATCGTTTTTTAGATATAGGCCTTATCATTTCATATCGTGATGCTCTAAATAATTCATGTAACTTCCTTACATCAATTCAAGTATCCATATTAACTGTATTCACGACACATTTTTTTTATTCTGCTTACATTAGTGTATCAAGATGCAGATCGTGCAATCAAATTCAAAAGCAAAACTCAAACTATAGAATTATTCGTTATTATCAGTTACAGTGACAGTTAAATGTCACATTTTATAACAAATTATTAACTGGTTGAAATAAATTCAATACTTCAATCAAATATTTATAGCTACCAAGCGATATTTAAGAAAATATTTTTAAAAATCCGCCAAAAGATATTTTAAGAAATTTAGAGGGAAATTATTCGATGATAAAACTTTTTTCCTCTCTATTTTAATTTAAAAAAAAGGGTTCTTTTTTTTTCAAAATATTATGAAAATGTTCAATATTAAAATCATTCTATTTCATTTCTTATAAAACAGCTTTTGAAGTATTTTTTTTATTTGTGTACATTATAAAAAAAATCCAAATTTGTTTGAACTGATTAAAAGTTTTAGAAGAAAAATTCGAATACGTGTAATGTATCACAAAATAGAAAAACCTTACATAAATGTTTATCATCTTTACTCTGCATCATGTTGCCCAATTGACAATTGCTTTCATTTCTTTCTGCTCGATTTCTTCTCGCTACTAAAAGAAGTACATCATGTGTCAAAAATTTATTAACTTTAACAAAATAATATTTCCTTATATGGCATTACAATTCTCCGTGCACTTCGTATTGTGCAATCTGAGTATTCATTCGAAAGAGAAAAACTATTTTTGCGTAATACTATCATACGATTGTGCATGTGACATTATTTTACAACAATTATGCATAACTTACAAATCATAGACTAATCGAGTGCTAAATATATACACGCCCATTTATCATTGACGTCAACAGACTTTCTTTCCATGTATGATTGTATCTTGTAGAACATTCTGGAAGACTTTTTTTTTATTTTTAATCAATAGCTTTTTCTTAACTTCAAAAATTCAGTGTCTAGAATTCGAGGACATTCAACAGAAACAAAAATTTGTAGTTCATTTAGCGAAAACAAAGTTTTTCATTTTACTACGACGTATCGTAAAAGTATTGTTCAGGAAATGAAGTATGAAGTTGTGTTTGATATTTTATTTATACCTGTCTGATAATGTCATTAATAGTGTTTCTTTCAAAATGTTCGAGAATATTTGCATTGCCTGTTTTCTATAAGTACCTTTGTTTGAACTAATGAATTATTCTTATTGATTTGAAGAGAAGTAACAAAAGGAGATAATAAATATAATAATCTTAGGCTGAAATAACTTAAAGAACAATTTTTATTTTATTTTTGAAAGCTTTCGGTTGTACCCTTATGCTGCAATTACGAAAAAAGTTCTGAAGCAAAAAAAAGGGGGGCTACCAGTTCAAATTTTATTGAATTTTTGCAGTCTTATTTATAAATTTTACGAAATTCTTACATTTGGTAAAATTTGCGCTAAGATCATAGAAAAAATAAGACAAGCATTTTAAATGCATTTCATCATCAGTTTTTTTTTTTTTTGTTTATGATAATAAATCTAAGCAGTAAGTTTTCCGGAAAAGTTTTAAATATTCGAAATTATTCTAAACATTTGTACAGAATTATCGTTTTCCTTATGAAATACCTTTTAAAATATTCAAAATGTAAGAGACAAATAATGTATTTTAAATGTGTTAGGAAACCTTTTTATGAATTTTAACATATATTTAAAAATCTGCTTTTATTTCCAACTTAGCATGCTCCTCTTATATTCAATTTTTAGATTTAAATTGATATAATTTCCTGAATAAGATTTATTACTAGAAAATTCTTTAAATGGGAAGTTATTAGCATTTCATGTCTTTTGAAATAAACTTCCAAATACTCTTAATTTTGCAATTTTCATAAAATACTTTTCCTTTTACAATCATAATATATTTATATCGAATGCCAACGAACTTAGGAAATTTCCTTAGAATTCCTTGCACGTTTCGAATAAATTTCTCATGATCAATTAAATTTTTCTTCCTTTTTACACAATTCTCTCTGTAGATGCTCAGAGATTGACCCTCTTCGCGGGGGGAGAGAAAGCCATTTTGTTTTTTCCTTAATAAAGAATTCTGAAGATGACTCCCTTAACTTCACTTAGCAATTATTGAACGAGAGTAGTGTTGTCTGACTTTCGTAGTAGAAGTAGTAGTGGCTTTCCTAAAAAGTAAAAGCACGTTTTCTTTAAAAATAAAAAAAGATATTAAATGTACAGTAATGCATTAAATGAAACTTCCTTTTTTTTTCAGTACTCTATCATTTTAATTCGAATTGCGAAGAGACACAATTTAGAAGGAGTTAAAATAAATTCCGATGGAATATTTTTAAGATAAGCAGTACTTCATAGAAGTGTAATATTAGAAACCCACGGTGGGCTCAATTCATGGCGGTCACATGATTAATATAATCACGTGTTCTCGATTAAATTCAAAACCGATATTGGACTTTACTTGCTGTTCTACTAATACAATTAAGACGCAGTTTCACATTTGAAAATAGGTTAAAGATGCTCAAGTTTTAAGATACTTCAAAAAGTTTTCCAAAATAAAAAATAAAAAAACACTTTTATTATGTACCGTAAAATCCGGCGTATAACGCTCACTTTTAACACACTAAATAAGATCGAAATTTAGAGATGAGTGTTATACTCCGGGTATAAAAATGATAGCTTTAAAAATAAAAATAAAAAGATGATAATAGAAAAAATTAGACTTCTATATAAACCGATACGCTATTTATTTAAAAGAAATGATATTCCTTATGAACTTAAAGGATTGTACTTATAGAAATATACTATTTTTTCTAATACTTGGAATAATACCTCGAATAAATTATTTAAAAACATACGAGCATTGCACACGTACATTTTATGTTTCTATGTAAAAAAAAAAACGGCGTACATTATACGTGGAATATACCTAAAAATTGAAAATTGTAGTTTGAAAACATAGGAGCTCGTTATACGCCGAATTTTACGGTATGTTCTTTAAAATCATATGCATTTAATTTACCTGTGTACATTATTATTGTTTACAAATATATACTTTAAAAAAAGCTTCTACAAAAAGCAAAATTTGGCAATAGCGAAACGCGTGAATTGATTTGCTGGAAACCCGGGATTGCAGTTATCATGTGACAATGACTTTAGCCCATTGGATAATGAAGTTGACAATTAAGCTGGCATTCCACTTTAAGATTTTGAAATACAAGATACTTATTTGTTCTACTCAAAACTTTGCAAAAAACGGTTTTAGACTTCAAGGAGTTATATTATAAAAAATAAATGCGTTAATCGAAGAAGACATTTATAAAAAGGAAATTTCCAATACCCCATGATATACTTTTAACCCTTAACTTCGCATTGTTGCATTTCTGCAACATATGATTTATTTTAATTTAGCAGACTCAATATTTTTACCTACCTACAATACCTACAAATCACTTATCTGAGAAAAAAAAAAGATTACTGCAACGAAATACATGCTAATTTTGTCACTAGATGGAAGTACATTTTTTCCAGAAATCACAACAATTATAAAAATCTCTGATGCCTCAAAAACTGTGTTTTTGCTATAAAAAGAATCCATTATATTTTATGCTTCCTCTTGTTTATTGACGAAATAAATTACCAGGTAATAAATTTAAACATTTTAGGATGAATAATAAAATACTCATATAAAAAAAGTTTTTTAATTTTTAGTACTACTGCGCAATGTTGCAATTCTGCAACAAACAAAAAAAATGACTGAAATTCAATTTAAAACTGCTTAAATTTTTTTTTCATATTTTTCCCTTTTATTATTACTTGAAAACTAGCTCATATAATTTTTTCATAGAAATTTAAAAAATTGCGAAGTTAAGGGTTAAAATAAGTTCATTATATATATTTGTGAAAGCAAATGCGATTTTTTTTCGTTTCCTAAGACACAGCTGATAATGAAATAAAAAAGAAAAATGCAAATACTTTCAGGAAAAAATTAAACAAGTAAAAAATTCTAGAAAAAATTTGAAAAAAAAAATTAAGTCTAGCTTTTAAAAAATATTCAAATTTTTATATAAATTTTAAGGTATTTTCATGTAACTCCTCACCTTGAAACTTTAAATTCCTCTCTGTGATCGTTTGTTTTTTCGTGAAGGAATATTTCCTGAAACTGTCAACTCAAAATACGATTCAAAACATTTCTTTATCCTTTAACGGTTTTGTAACTATTCAATTCCAGTTCACTAGATCGGGAAATTCGATGTTATTTTTGAATATATGTATGCTTTTTTTTCATATTTTTAAATCATTTCTCCACTTGAATTGAAGATTTTGTCAAAATGGTGACATTTAATCATTTCTTCGGAAAGAACTATCTCAACAAAAGTAACGTTTTTCCTTTCCTCATACTTTTTTAGCGAATTCTCTGACATACTTTTTTTACGCAAAAAATAAATAAATAAATAAACAAATAAATAAATAAACTCGTGATTTTATTCTTGTTTGATGGTGCGCAGAATTGCTTTTATGCTTTTCCCCTTATTTAAAAATAGTAGAAATGGCAATATCTATTGTGAAAAAATACTTACAAGACTCTAAATATGATTATTGTGTACAAATAATAAATACACAATTCATAGCTATGAAGTATTTTAAATATTCCTTTATTTTGGATGTAAATTTTTAATTAATTTTTATTTTTAAATATTCCTTATTTGGATATTAAATAATATTTTGGAATTCGAAAATGAGTTTTCTTCCGTAGCAACTTGTAAAATAATTTTTCTGTTCTTTTGTCGCTCAAAACTGTTGGAAAAAGGAATTACTCGTTATGAATTTTTGGTACTTTTCCGTTTCCTCAACGCTGCGATAAAGTCGCCAAAATGGTGCAACCGAAGCTTAAAGGAATATTCCAGCTGGTAACCTTTTACCACCATATTCATATTGCAAAACAAGTCGTTTTTTTTTAAAAAAAAATATCAATAACGGATATTTTTTTTTGTTTTTTGTATTTTATTATTATTATTATTATATATCAAAAAAGGATGAAAAACCGATGAGAGTAAACATTTATAAGATTCTTTTATGTGTCTTTGTCGCCAATAATGCCTGCTTGGAGAGATTTGGGCCTGTGAAACGGAAAAGTACCATATATATATTTTAATTGAATAAAAAGCCAACTAGATGATAATTAAATAGGCATAGTCATTTAAGATATAATTAACAACTAATTATTACTAACAAAACAGTTTAAAAATTAGTAATTTAATTAACAGAAGCAATAATGTGTGTGATATTTTAGTTTATCATTAAATATGATTAAAAAAGTTATTTAAATGAGCTTGAATTGTACGTGCATTTTGAAAACAGCTGAAATTAGTTATTTCCTCCGGTAAAATTCTTGTTTTTTCAAACAACAAACAGAGAAACAGTGTATAAAATATTCAAAATCAATAAGAATAAAAAAAATTTTACACGTAATAATTTATAGTTGGAAAGAAAAACACATGGTTTCGAATATTTCTTAAATGATTGATGCCAGTTTTTAGCTTTATTTTTTAAATTATTTTTTTAAAAATTTTATTTTAGAAATAAGCTGAAAATTTATTATGATATTCAAGTTTTCATTGGTTCCATGGGGATTTAATTGTGTGTCCCATTCACCAAACAGGTCTCCAGTAAGGAAAAAAAAGGTGAAAGGTTACTCAAATCCGAAATTTGGTAGGCATTGGCAAAAATATGGCGGCATTAATGAAACTAATACAAGTCTGTCTTTTCTTCTCATTGATGAGTTACAAAAATCTTTTTTAAAGCATTTTGGATTTGGATAAGCTCATGTGTTGACTTCACCATTTGACCAAGATTTGAAATTCCAACGTCCATTCGCCATAAGCCCATGTGCAGCTGATAATAAATATACCAACCAAATATTGGATAAATATTAAATAAAAAATTATAATAATTTCAAGAAAAATAAAATTGTTCAAAATGACGATCAATGGGCTAAATGCATGTGACGTCACAGTCACATGATAATGATAGCCGCATGTTTCTAGACAATTAGTTCAAAAACTCATGTGACGTCATTGTCACACGATAAAAGCAATAATGAGTTTTCAGCTAATCAGCTCATGCGCTTCGTTGTCGCCAACTTTGCAGAAATTTCCTCTTAAAAAGTACAAATTTATCAACAATAATAACACCCTTAAGTACACAAAATGCATTTTATTTAAAAATACATGCATAAAATAAGATTTTTTTCTAATGTTAAAATCTTTTTGAACAATTTTTTTAATGACACTTGAAAATCTTTGCCCGATTATGAAATTTGAAAAATTTTATCTAAGTTTTACAAATAGAACAACACGTACAATTAGTTTAATGTCTGTTTTGAATTCAATGCAAAGCGAATATGTGTTTATCTTTATCATGTGACCATCATACATTGAGCCCATTGAAAAATGCTAAATCTTTTCATTCAAGAAATATACTTGACGACTGTGTAAATCATCGCCCAATTTAAATATTTTTTTCTAATATTACAAATTAATTAATATTTTTTCAATCAAAAAATAGTTGTTCACAAATCAACCCTTTTTTGTGCCTGAATACTTAATGCCTTCAAAATTTAACTCCCACTACTCGAATCAGCTACAGATGCATATTAATAAAATTTTCCACCCAGGCCACGAAGTCCCTTTTTTAAAGTACCAATAAAAAGACTACTTTCGAATTTTAACTGTGCAGTCTCCTAGAAAAGATGTTTTAAAAACGATTATATTATTCGCTTCTTTATAAATCACAATGAAGTCTATGCTTATTACTTATATAAGAGTGAACTTTAACCTGTGGATTTCATCTTAAATCCAGGGTAATAAAACATTTTGAATTTATATGATAGTCTTAATCCCCAGAAAAAAAGATCTAAAGATGACCTTGGGGTAAAAAGAGCCCGGGATTTACAGTCCTTATTTGTTTCTCGTGTTTAAACTTTGAAAAAGAGTCCTTACTATCATTAATAAATTCATCTTCTTTCAAAAGGAATGCTGAAATGCGTCAAAGCCATATATATCTGATAAATATCCAAAACACATAGCAACTCCAAAACAATTTATTGCATCACATATTTCTTAAGTATTGTGTTTTGCATCTTTAACAAAGAGTAATTATATAACTTCTCTGTTGCCATTTTGTAAATTTCTTAATAATAAAATAAACTTTGTGCATTTGATTAATATATATAAATATTGTTTTAAAATTAAGACTAATTATATATAAATCGTGTTAACCTCGTCCAATACTTCAGGTAATTTGTTTATTTAAGTATATATGTATAGAAATATTTCTGAAGATAATTTAGGCAGACTCGGAATATAAACTGAATCTGAATTTTGATATTAATTAGTCAAATAATTTATCGTTAATAATAAATGCTAATCATTCATTTAATAATGATTAATAATAAGGAATACTTAATAAATAATTCAAGGTCATTTACTTGTGAGATTTATTTCATGTTACTGACTATGTTCGGAACTGTAATTTTGCAAAAACGTATAAACAATTGATTTTTTTTTTATATTTAGTGTCAATGGAAATGTTAACATTATTTACATAATTAATATCAATTAAAAAAATAATTGGTGTTTTTTATAAAAAAATTTCTACTCTGACATACAAACTACAATATGAATAAATCCACTTCTAAATTTTATATCTCAAAGATCGTAGATCAGGCTCTGTACTAAAGTCCCAGCTACAGACAGGGCTTCGAACCGTAATTTTTTCGTTCCGGTTCAACCAAAAGATATATCGGTTTTCATTCCTCCAAAAATAACAGTTTTTGGTTCAGTTCCGAATGAATAATTTGATTTTATGTATATTCTTATTTGTACTACATACATAATTCTACCTTAAACAAAAAATACAATTCTATCAAAATTTAGAGAAGATTTTTATATTTTTTAATTGGTACACAATATGAATTTTTCTTAAAAAATCTAGTTCATTCAAATAAATTAAAGCTGCCTTATACAAGTATTTTCATCCGAAAATGAAACAGAAAAGTTCTAGTAAACATTAAAACAGTAAATAAAGAAGCAAAGTACATTTAATGATGATAATTATATGGTTGTCACTAAAGTAGAAACTATTAATAAAGGTTACAGAAACAAAATGAATGAAGATATATCGAACCGAAATAAACTGGTACTTTTTTCGGTTCAGTTCCGGTTTTCGTTCCGACCAAAATAACGGTTTTTCGGTTTTCGGTTCAGTTCCAGTTCGAAGCCCTGGCTTTATAAACGTAAAATATTATTATAGAAACATTTTCCTTAAAAAAGAAGTAATATAAAAAAAATTTAAATCAATTCCTACTTATATCAACAAAGAAAAATTTTATTTTAGCTACTTTTTATTAAATAGTTACAATTAATATAAATATGTATTTATATAGGACAAAATCACAACATTAAGTGATAATTAATTTTTATTAATTAACTTTAAGGTATCGTATTGTCATCTAAAACAATCGTGTATATAAAATTTCAGTTCAACTGAATGCTTTAAAACTTGAGAAAAAAATCTTTTAAAGTTTTGACTCAAGTCGCTAAAAATGAAACCAACGTGTCTGTATCTGTAATTCTTTAAATAATTAGTTTCAGTCAATTAATTTTAATTCATTATAATTAAATTATCGTATTTTTATCCAAAACAATAGTGTATAAAAAATTGCAGCTCAAACGAGCGCTTTAAAATGTGAGAAAAAAAACCTTTTCATGTTTTGACACAAGTCGCCAAAAATAATGCTAACGTGGCTGTATTTGTAATTCTTTGAATAACTAGTCTTAATCAATTAATTTTTATTAATTATAGTTGAATTACTGTATTGTCATCCAAGATAATCATGTATGTAAAATTGCAGCTCAAATGAGCGCTTTAAAATGTATTTTATTAACGATTGAAAATTCCATGAAGATAAATAAATATATAGAGAGTGTGAGCTAATAGTGGAATTGAAAAATGTTTTAAAATGACATTTTGCTTCATTTTTCGCCAAAAAATTGTGTTTAAATAATTTTGTATTGCAAAACTGTTCTTAAAACAATTTTATATGTATATTCTAATTCAACTGACACTGAATATCAAAAACATTAAACATTTATGCGTATTTGCAAAATTACGGTTCCGAACGTAGTCATATACTTTAAAATGTAGATTTTTGAGGAATTTTATTTCATAGATTTACACCTAAAATAGAAATTCATTTTATCCAGACTTCATTAATTTTTTTTTAAAAATAATATACGAATTTACTTTTATTATTTTCAAAACAATCTTTTTTAAAAATAACTTGACAAAAAGTTTAAAAAAACTTCAATAATTATTAAGTTATTATGCCTATACTGTTGCTGAAAAATCATAACGATGTATTTGTTAAGATATTTAATTTCGAAAAATAAGAAAAAGAATTATATTGCAATATTTTTTCTTATAAAACAAATAAAAACACAATTAAAATAAAAATAATATTGCTTAAAATATAAAACAAATATAAAAATAGTTAAGAAAGATTCTCTCATTAAAAAAAAAACAATAATAATTGGCATGTTAAAAATAAGTTCATTAAATTAATTTGGGAAAGCGAACAAAATTAAGGGAAAGATATAATGCTAAGAAATTTCCTTCCACAGCAAGAACTTTTTATGCACATAATCAACCATTGTAAACTGGACAACGAATAGGAATGGTCAAGATATAGAAGTGTTGTTATTGTTATTTGTGTAGCTTTTTAAAAATGTATGAAATCACATATAAGAAAAAAAGTGAACATTTTCCTAATTATTCCAAAGTAATTAAAATATTAATTTTTTTATTTGAATCACTTTTTTCATACAAAAAATAATTTACAATTTTTTTTACATAATTTTTAAAGAAAAATAGGAAAAAAATCCTCTTAAATGTAGCCATGGCATTCAAATTGTTTTCTAAAAAAATTCAAAGTTTATTTAACACGGTAGTCTTAAGCAGTTCAGTTTTATTTTTCAATTCTGTAGATGTTTTAGAAACTGTTCAGACACGTCTTTCAGACAAATCCTACCAAACCATGAATTTTTGATTTAATTTAACATATCGTAATAGCAAAATATGAAGAATTTAAGCTATAAAAAGAACAAAATAACGCGATTGAAAAGAATAATCAGTACTTTTAGAATTAGAATTAGATAAATTAGAATTAGATGTAGAAAATTAGATGTCAGCAGAAATCTAATAGCAATTTTTTAGACTATATATATATATATATATATATATAT